>SJYX01009099.1:33845-55372 GCA_006410675.1 Oreotragus oreotragus | reverse complement strand
CAGATGCAGAGAATAAAACCGTGGTTACCAGAGGGGAGGAGGTTGGGAGAAGAAAGAAATAGGAGAGGGAGATTAAAAAGTACACACTTCCAGTGAAAAATAAATAACTCCTGGATATGAAAAGCACATTGTGGAGAATATAGTCAATAACTATGTAATGTCTTTTCATGGTGACACAACATAACTAGACTTATCCTAGTGATAATTTTGAACTGTTTAGAAATATCTAAACTCTGTATTGTGTAATAGGAACTGACACAGTGTTATAGCTCAATTATACTTCTTATATTTCAGTAAGAAAGAAATAGAGATCAGATTTGTGGTTACTAGAAGTGGGGCAGGGGTGAGTGGGTGAGTGGGTGGAGAATAATTGGATAAAGGCAGTTCAAAGGTTTAAATTTCCAGTTGTAAAATAAATAAGTACTAGGAATATGCAATGTACAATGTAATAACCATAATTAACATTAAAGTATGTTATATATGAAAAATTTAAAGGAGTACATTCTGAGTTTTTATAAAGAAAAATACATTTTTATTTAATTTTCTATGTGTAAGAGATGATGAATATTATCTATATTTATATATATCATGAAATGATTGTCATAGCTCAGATCATGATTTTGTATACCTTAGATTTATGCATTGCTCTGTTATATCTTAGTGAAACTAGAAAAAAATAATTCAGAAAATGATCTATGATCCTTCTCTTTTTGTTCTTTATCCTTAAATATTATACTCTTACATTTATGGATAAGTAAAACCATCATATTACTACATAGAGGATTATTTCATTTATAGTTCTTCTGTTTGTTGAAATTACCACAGTCTGAATATGTAGACAGGGCAGTTTATGATGAGACCAAAAAAATTGCTTGTAGGAAAGTCAAGGAATATGCAAATAATGACCAAGAGTAATAATAATCCTATGAAAAAATATTGAAAATTAAGTACAATCTGCACAGTTTTCTTTATAACACAAATAAAAATAGATAGTTTGAAGCTGTGATTCCTCAAGTATAATCACTGTATCATTTGCAGTAGAATCATTAATGGCATTTGCTTAAAACTGAGGATTTCTGGGCTCTACCACGTGCATGCTGATTAAGAATCGCTGGAGGCAGGGAACAGGAAACTGCATTTTTAACATCCTTTTCAAGGAAAGTTTGTGGATCACTTTTCAAAAAGCATATTTTTGTGTACCAAACAGCTCAGTTGACCTTATATTTCTCTATCAACCATCTTACTGCCTACCCTCCGTCCTTTTAAACCTCAATTTGCTGCTCATAGTACATGCTTGTGAAATCACTTATTATATCCCACACAGCAGTCATAATCAAGCTCAGTTTTCCTCTGCCCAAACTATGTTACTCCTTTTGACCCTCCTTGTAAGAATTTCACTAAGCCATTTGGGATTCTTGCCCTGTAAAGGAATATCCACATGTCCTTTAACTATTTCCATGATTGTTTTAGTTACTTTCTTTCCTTGTGCCCAGTCGTGTATGACTCTTTGTGGCCCCTTGGACTGTAGCCCACCAGGCTCCTCTGTCACTGGAATTTTCCAGGAAGGGATATTGGAGGAGGTTGCCATTTCTTGTGTCAGCCGATCTTCCTGACGCAGGGATCGAACTCACGTCTGTTGCATCTCCTGCCTTGACAAGCAGATTCTTTACCATTTGTACCACCTATCCAAAAAGAAGGATAAAACATGATAAAATGATAAAACATTTGATCTAAGACATGCCTGAAATGAAATTGCATATTATTTCCTGTCTCCTGTGTAATGGAACCAATAGATAATCTTGGTTTTCTTTATCTCCCCACCACTGGGACTTCCCTGGTGGCTCAGATGGTAAAGCGTCTGTCTACAATGTGGGAGACCTGGGTTCGATCCCTGGGTCGGGATGATCCCCTGGAGAAGGAAATGGCAATCCACTCCAGTACTATTGCCTGGAAAATCCCATGGACAGAGGAGCCTGGTAGGCTACAGCCCATGGGGTTGCAAAGAGTCGGACACAACTGTGCGACTTCACTCACTCACTCACTCACTCATAGGTTCTATAACCTTATTCTTCTACCACACTTCAAACAGCATACAAATAATCTTTGAAGAAAATTTAAAATGCCCCATGATTATAAGGCTGAGAACTAATGGTATCAAAATTCACTGATTTTACGTTTGGCCTGAATTTAGTCCTTTAGCCTTATATGAGGTTGAACCAGAAAAGCAAAACCAGGAGCCAGTGTATTAAGAGATTTATGGCAAATAACTGGCTCATCCACTTGGTCTGCTGGCTTGTTAAGTCCAGAATCTGTAGGCCATGCTGGCAGGAAGGACAGACTAGAGCTTGCAGGCACTGGCTGAAGCTCCTGTCCACAAGGGAGATTCCTTTTCTCGGAGCATTCTCTGATTTAATCAAGGTAACCCAGATTATCTAAAATAATCTCCCAACTCAAAGTCAACTGATCATAGATTTTAACCACATCTACATAGTAATTTCAGAGCAATGTCTTGATCAGTATTCTTTTAGTATCTTAGGACTATAGCCTAGCCAAGTTAACACATTTTTTAAAAAAATCCAAGCAACATGTAAATTTTTACTTGACAGAGTGCTTTCTGTATTGGTGTTTGTAGTAAATTGTTTATTAAATTGAAGTTTTTATGCATTTTCTATACCTTCTTAAGTTTATCTTTTTTCGGGAAACTATTCCTCCAGAGAATACTATAGGCCCATAATATGCTAGCAAGCCTTATTGGTCAATAGTTTGATAGAATTTATAGCTCTGTTACCAGTCTTCTAATGGCTCTCTCCGAGTCATCAAAATCCATACTTAAATGCCATGTTCAATATAATTAAATATTTAACGGTTATAGGAAAGTCTCTTAAACTTTCTCCTGATTCTTCCTATAACAGCTTGATTAGGGGAAACACACCTACTTACAAAGCACTCTGGACAGAACGTAAAAAGCATTATTTGTGAAATATTTATAATAATTTGAAGAAATGTTTTAACTAAATATCATATTTCCAGAGTATCACTGGAACATTATCATTATCATTTTTCTTGTCAGTGGAAAGTATTCACACTTAGGAATTCTTTTCATCAAGGTGCTTACAAGAAGGAGACAAAACAAATACTTCCTGCCAGGAGAAATCATGCAAGTAGCAAAACATGAAATTGTTGAGAAAAATATAATAAACTGCTAATATATATCACATGATTATGATGTGGAAAATACAAATGGTTTTTAAGGGGCTTGTTTCTGAGCCAGCTGTGTCTTTTGACAATGTAAATAAATAGAAACACACAGAAAGGAACTCCATATTGGAGCAGATTCCTTTTGCTTGCTAATGCTGCAAAAACAATTGCTAACTGCAAATGTGGTTATCCGTGTTAAAAAAAAGAATAGAAAGCACTTGACACAAAACTGTCCTGGGACAAATTAATAGTGGCAAAATGCCAGAAACAAGCATGCCTTTGCTCTCGCGGTAATTACTGCCCTTTTGAATGTTGCACACGGAGAGAGGGAAGCTTTTCATCATTGTTCTTCCAACTCATAGTAAAACAGAATGTCAGGAACACAATGAGCCTTCACATTATGGACACTTGGTACTTTGATGGCTATATTATCTTCTGGGGATGCTTCTTTTACAAAAACAGTGAGGCTCGGAGGGCATTTTTCCTAGAAGCAACAATTATGCTAAATGTATTAACTCCTGTTTCCTTATTCCTAAACTGCCTGGACAAACACACAAGTTTGTCTTTACTGTTTTAACAGAGTAAGCGTTTGAGATCTTGGCTAGTAGGCCCACTGTGGGCTGTTCCTCTTGTGCCTTTTTCTTCAAGGAGAGCATCTCCAGTTTATAAATTTAATGTTGAGTTAACAGACTCCCCCAGTCTTTCTAAGCTTCAGTTTCCTAGGGAAGAGGCTTAATTATTATCTGTTGCAGGGTTATCCTGAGGTTCCGTGAGTTGAGGTGTATAAAGCGCTTTCTTGTTCAGGCGCTCCATCATATCTGACTCATTGCCACCCCGCAGCAGCCCAGGCTCCTTTGTCCTCCACTGTCTGCTGTAGTTTGCTCACATTCATGTCTGAGTTGGTCATGCTATCTAACCATCTCATCCTCTTGACAGCTTACAGTGAATGGTGTTGGATTCCTGATCTCCAAAGAAGATTTAGCTTTGGGACCAGAGACCAGGCTTGATCACTCAAGAGCTTTTGTAGCAGAGTTTTATTAAAGGATGAAAGGGAAAGAGAAAGCTTCTGACATGGACATCAGAAGGGGGATGGAGAGTGCCCACCTTGCTGGTCTTAAGCAAGGGAGCTATATACTTTTTTAATTAGTTATTCCAATAAATCAAAAGAATATCTCAAGGTTGTAAAGATCTTACTAGACCCACTCCCGTAATTCACATTTTAAGATAACCAGATTAGCCAGAAGGTGAAAGAGAAACTGTCTTGAAGCAGGGTTGCTGCTGCTGCTAAGTCACTTCAGTCGTGTCTGACTCTGTGTGACCCCATAGACAGCAGCCCACCAGGCTCCCCCATCCCTGGGATTCTCAGCAGGGTACACTGTTGTTATATAATCCTTGCTGGTGCTGCTGCTGCTAAGTCGCTTCAGTCATGTCCGACTCTCTGCGACCCCAGAGACGGCAAACCACCAGNCAGTCGTGTCTGACTCTGTGTGACCCCATAGACAGCAGCCCACCAGGCTCCCCCATCCCTGGGATTCTCAGCAGGGTACACTGTTGTTATATAATCCTTGCTGGTGCTGCTGCTGCTAAGTCGCTTCAGTCATGTCCGACTCTCTGCGACCCCAGAGACGGCAAACCACCAGGCTCTCCTGTCCCTGGGACTCCCCAGGCAAGAACACTGGAGTGGGCTGCCATTTCCTTCTCCATTAGTACAGAGCTGTTTGTTGTGTAATCATCAGTTCCAGGTTTAAAGGAAAAAACATTTTGTGTGACTAAGACAAAGGAATGTAGAGAGAAAATGGACCTTTGTTCTTTCCTCCTCCTTGAGAATTTAAGACCCCTAGCTCCTCTTCTAGAGCCCCAGACCCTTCTCTCCTCCTCCAGGACCCGGACTTCTTATCAACCTGCCTAGAACTTGACTCTCTTACTCTGCCACCCTCTTCTCCTCCTGCCTTCAATCTTTCCCAGCACCAGGGTCTTTTTCTAATGAGTCAGCTCTTCACAAAAGGTGGCCAAAGTATTGGAGCTTTAGCTTCAGCATCCATCCTTACCATGAATATTCAGGGTTGATTTCCTTTAGGATTGACTGCTTTGAGCTCCTTGCTTTCCAAGGGACTCTCAAGAGTCTTCTCCAACACCATAAAGCACTTGGGGAATTATAAACCACAATCCAAGTGTTAGTAATTGTGTTGTTAGAGAATTTGAGACATTCGGTCCTGTATGAAGATATTTGGCATCTTGTAGACAAACCATTTGAGTGAGTGATTGTATTTCTCACTTGTCTTTGGAAAACTGACATCACGTAACTGTCTTGAATATGCTGGAACATTTTGTCAAGTAGTAGCTAGTCTGGCAGGTTGTTTGAGGAAAACATTTGTGGGAAGAGTAAGTTCCTTTTATAATGGTCTTTATAAGTGACATTCTAAAACTTCCTCTTGCATTAAATATTTTTAGTATGGTGTGTTTTTTGGAACTGAAACTTGTTAATAAATGTATACCCAGATTGCCAATAAGCATATACAGTGGTAAGTGATTCAGTGTAAAATTCAACCAGAAAATAACTATCTTGTCAGATGACAGGGTGAGAGACAAGAAAAATTACATGTAAGATTAAGACATTAATAGGGAATTTATTTGTGACACTGCCTACCCTGCCAATTTCGCTCCACTGCTTGTGAGATAAGTGGTCTATTTTTTTAACTCATATTTTGTAGAGCAGTTTTAGGGTTACAACAAAACGGAGCAGAGAATAGAGATCTCATATACCCTCTTTTCTCTCGACATGAACAGCTTCCCCAACCATCAACAATCCCACAACACTGTTACAGTTAATGAACTAACACTGATGTATCCTTTTCACCCAAAGCCCACAGTTTACATTAGGGTTCACCCTTGGTTCTGTGCATTCTCTGTATACTAGAATTTATACATCATTACAGTCTGATAGCATAGTTTTCACTGCCTTAAAATTCTCTGTGGTCTCCCTATTCCTTCCTCCCTCCTCTGCACACTGCTTGCAAACACTGGTCATCTCACTGTCTCTGTAGTTTTGCCTTTACCAAAACGTCTTAGAGGTGGAATCATATTAGGCTTTTGGGATTCTGTTCCTGTTGAAATGGGTTCCTCTGACTTAGTGATACGCAGTCCTCCATGTCTCATGGCTTAATAGCTTATTTATTTTTAGTGCTGATTAATATTTTGTTGTCTGGATGTACCTTGCCCACTGAAGGACATCATCTCTGTTTTAAGCTTTGGCGATTACAAATACAACTCCCATAAACATGGCAAGATTTTTGTGTGGATGTGAGTTTTCATTATATTCTGATAAATATCAAATCACCAGATCATATTGTAAGAGTATGTTTAATTTTGTAATAAACTGGCAAATTGTCTTCCAAAGTGACCATACCATTTTGCATTTCCATCAGCAGTAAATGAGAATTCCAGTCGCTTATCAGCATTTGGGATTGTCAGTGTTCTAGATTTTGGTATTTTTTTAGTAGTTATGAATTGATATCTCACTGTTTTAATTTTCATTTTCTAGATGGCATATAGTGTAGAGCATTTTTTAATATGCCTATTTGCCATCTGTATACCTTTTTCTGGTGAGGCACCTCTTAAGATCTTTGACTTTTTTTTTTTTTAACTGGATTATTTTGTTAGTGTTAAGTGTTAAGGATTCTTATATTTTCAGTAACAGTCCTGATATGCCTGTTGCAAATGTTATCTGCTAGTATGTGGCTTGTCTTTTAATTCCTTGACATTGTCTTTCACTGAACAGAATTTTTTTAATGTTATCAATTCTTTCTTTCATGGAGCATGCCTTTGGTCTTATATTTCAAAAGTCGTCACCATATCCAAAGTCATCTAGGTGTTCTGCTATGTCATATTCTAGAAGATTTTTAGTTTTTGCATTGATATGTATGTTTACCCATTTTGAGTTAATTTTTGTGCATGTGATAAGGTCTCTGTCTAGTTTTCTTTCTCCCGCCTTTGGACTGTTCCAGCATCATTTATTGTGAAGACCCTTTTCTCTCTGTTGCATTTCCATTGCTTTTTTGTCATAGATCAGTTAACAGTAGTCTATTTCTGGGCCCTCTATTATATTCCATTGATCTGCCTCTAAAGTTACGTAGTGTTGGTCTTCCAGCTTTGTCCTTCTCCTTCATTATTACGTAGGCTACTCCAGATTTCTTGCCTCTTGATATGCTATGATCTGAATGTTTGTGTTTCCCTCAAATCTTTGGGTTGAAACCTAACCTCTAAGGTATTATAAGGTGGGACATTTTATAGGCGATTAAGTCAACAGGGTACAGCCTTCATGAGTGAGATTAGTGCCTTCATAAAACAGACCCTCTTCTTGCTGCTTCTTACTATGTGAGGATGTGAGAAGTCTGTAACTCTGAAGAGCACACTCATCCATCTGTGATAATAACCTGTGATAATAATCCTTGTCTAGTAGCCTCCAAACTGTGAGAAAAAATTTGTATTATTTGTAAGTCACCCATACTATAAAATCATTATAATCCCTTTGTTGATATGCACTAAACAATTTACTGGGATTTTTATGGTGTCTGTATTGAGTTTATTGATCAAGTTGGAGAGAACTAAATCTTGACAATTTCGAATTTTCCTATCCATGAATAGGGAATATCTCTCCATTTATTCAGTTATTATTTTTTTTTTAGTTTCTTTCATCAGTGTTATTTTTTTTAATGCAGGTCTTGTAGTTGTGTCCATTTTTAAACTGTGTAAAAATTAAAAAAATAATAAATGTATAGCTAAGTTATTGCAAAAAGTCTTAAAAATTAATTGTATAATTAAAGTTATATAAATCAATTATTTCACAAATTCTAAAACTATACATAAACTTATACCTTCCCTTGAAGATTCTGGTAAATGTATAGAAAGTGAATTTTTGAATCTTTGTGTGTGCGTGTGTGTGTGTGTGTTTGCCTTATTTATTTATTGTTTCTATTTCATATAGTTTAATATATCATTGTCTTATATGATTAGTGCTTTTGGATGTTATTTGTAAAACTCTTTGCCTGTCTCAAGGACACAGGCATTATCTTTAAGTCTGTGATGTATGTCTTGTTGTTCATTTGCTAAGTTGTGTCTGACTCTCTGAGACCCCATGGACTGCAGCACGCCAAGCTTCCCTGTCTTTCACTATCTCCTTGAGTCTGCTCAAACTCATGTCCCCTGAGTTGGTGATGCTATCTAGCCATCTCATCCTCCTCTTGCCTTCAGTCTTTTCTAATGAGTCGACTCTCTGCATCAGGTGGCCAAAGTATTGGAGCTTCATCATAAGTCTTTCCAATGAATATTGAGGGTTGATTTCCTTTAGGATTGAATGGCTTGATCGCCTTGCAGTCCAAGGGACTCTCAAACTCTTCTTTAACACCACAGTTCAAAAGCATCAACTCTTTGGCACTCAGCCTTCTTTACGGTCCAACTCTCACATCCATACATGACTACTGGAAAAATCATAGCTTTGAATATATGGACCTTTGTCAGTAAAGTGATGTCTTTGCTCTTTTAAATGATGTCTAGGTTTGTCAAAGCATTCTTGTCAAAGAGCAGATGTCTTTTAATTTCACAGCTCCAGTCACTGTCTGTAGTAATTTTGGAGCCCAAGAAAAAAAATCTGTCACTGTTTCCACTTTTTCCCCTTTTATTTGCCACGAAATGATGGAACTTGAAGCTGAAACCTTAATTTTTTAATGTTGAGTTTTAAACCAGTTTTTCTACTCTGCTCTTTCACCCTCATCAAGAGGCTCCTCTGCATATAAGTTAAATAAACAGGATGACAACCACAGCCTTGTTTATGCCTTTCCCAATTTTGAACCAGTCGATTGTTCCATGTCCAGTTCTAATTGTTGCTTCTTGACCTGCATACAGGTTTCTTAGGAGACCGGTAAGTTGGTCTGTGATACTCCCATCTTTTAAAGAATTTCCCACAATTCATTGTAATCCACACAGACAAAGACTTTAGTGTAGTCAATGAAGCAGAAGTAGATCTTTTTTTGGAATTCACTTGCTTTCTCCATGATCCAACAAATTTTGGTAATTTAATCTCTGGTTCCTCTGTCTTTTCTAAATCCATCATGTATACATGAAATTTCTGTGTTCAGGTACTGCTAACGCCTAGCTTGAAGAATTTTGAGCATAAACTTGATAGTATGTGAAATTTGCACAATTGTATGGTAGTTTGAACATTCTTTGGCATTGCCTTGCTTTGGGATTGGAATGAAAACTGACATTTTCCAGGCCCGTGGCCACTGCTAAGTTTTACAAATTTGCTGACCTATTGAATGCAGTACTTTAGCAGCAGCATCTTTTAGGATTTTAAATAGCTCAGCTGGATTTCCATCCTCTCATATATGGAATGTTTAGGGTTAAAGATCAAAGTTCTCCCTTATTCCCCCATTGAATTATCTGGAGATTTTTATTGAAAATAAATCAACTGTGTATGTATAGATCTATTTCTTGGCTGTTTCTTCTTTTCTACTATCTTATGTTTATCCAAATGCCAGCACTAACATTATGGTAAATCTCGAAATCAGGTAGGATGTCTCCTCATATATTTTTTTTTGTTTTTTAAAATAATATTGTTTATTAAAGGTCCTTTGGATTTTAATATTAATTTTAAAATCTGATTGTTTACTTATTTTAAAAAACCCTGTGAATATTCTAATTGGAATTTAATTGAATCTAGAGGCTTCTAGTCCATGAGTGTAGTATAAATCTTTATTTATTTAGATCTTTTAAAATTTCTCTCAGAAATTATGTAATTTTCTGAGTTTGGATATTTCACCTCTTTTGTTTAATTTATCATAAGTATTTTTAGTATTGTTATAAAAATTATATTTTTATTCAATTTTAAAATTTTCTATCAGTTTATAGAATGTAATTTTTTCCTATGTATTACCTTTCCATTCTGCAACCTAGCAAACTTATTAATTCCAGTTGTCAGTACCAAGAAGGATTTATGCTCCTTTATAGAGAAGATCATGTCACTGAAGAATAAAGTGTTGTGCCTTCTTTCTCAAAATTTCTGCTTTTATTTCTCTTGTCTTACCACTCTGGCTAGAACCTCCAGTATAATACTGAATTAACATTATGAGAGCAGACACCATTGTATTCAGCCCTGGTATACATTCAGTCCATTACCATTATATTTGAGTTTAGCCCTTGGTCTTTTTTTTATATTTTTTTAAATACAGTTGATTTACCTTGTTGTGCCAGTCTCTGCTGTACAGCAAGGTGACTCAATTATACAAATGTAGACATTCTTATTTTTAATATTCTTTTTGTTATGGTTTATCACAGGATATTGAATATAGTTCCCTGTATTACTCAGTAGAACCTTATTATTTATCCATTTTATGTATAATTGTTTGCATCTGCTAATCCCAAACTGCCAGTCTTACTCTCCCCAATTCCCCAAGGCCTTGGTCTTACAAATGGCTTTTATGAAATTCAGGAACTTCTTTGCTGAGATTTTTTTCATGTATAGCTTTTAATTTTGTCAGATGCTTTTCTTGTGTCTATAACAATGAATATATTACTTTTCTATTTCATTCAGCTCTTTTGATAAATTGCACTGAATTTTTTTGTAGGGGGATAGTGTTTTAAGCCAACTTTGCATTCATAGTATAAACCACACTTGGGCATAATGTATTGTCATTTTTTAGTATTGCTGGACTATATTTAGCAATATTTTATTGAGGATATTTCTATTTCATAAAGAATATTGGACTATAATATTCTTTCCTTGATTGTAATGTCTTAACAGGTACAGTATCAAGATTAATATAGCATGACCCTCCTTTGTTTTCTGAAAGAGTTTGTGTAAGAATCATGTTGTTTTTTTCTTAAATATTCCATAGAATTTATAGGGGATATAATCTGCAGCTTGAGTTTTATTTGTGTGAGGGTCTTGATTAAAAATTAAATTTTGGTCATATAGACAGCTAATGAAATTTTCTTAGCTTGGATATTTTCTTAAGTTAGAAACTTCTTAAATTGGAAATTTTCTTAAGTTAATTCTTAGCTTGGATAATTTGCATTCCCCCCACCCAGGTTATATTCCATTTTATCTATGTTATATTTGTTGGCCTAAAGCTGTTGACAATATTTTTTATTATCCTTTAGATATCTGTAATATCTAAAGTGGATTCCCTCCCTTTTTGATATTTATAATTTTTATTTTCTTAGTTCAGTTCAGTTCAGTTCAGTTCAGTTGCTCGGTTGTGTCTGACTCTTTGCGACCCCATGAATCGCAGCACACCAGGCCTCCCTGTCCATCACCATCTCCTGGAGTTCACTCAGACTCACGTCCGTCGAGTCCGTGATGCCATCCAGCCATCTCATCCTCGGTCGTCCTCTTCTCCTCCTGCCCCCAATCCCTCCCAGCATCACAGTCTTTTCCAATGAGTCAACTCTTCGCATGAGGTGGCCAAAGTACTGGAGTTTCAGCTTTAGCATCATTCCTTCCAAAGAAATCCCAGGGCTGATCTCCTTCAGAATGGACTGGTTGGATCTCCTTGCAGTCCAAGGGACTCTCAAGAGTCTTCTCTCTTGCTAGGTGTTAATCAAATTTATTAATATTTCCAAAGGATTAACTTGCTATATTTCTCTGTTTGTCTGTTTTCTATTTATTTTTGCTCTTAATCATTTATTTCTGTGCATTTACCTTGGACTACTTTGTTCTTCCTTTGCTTTCTTCTTCGAGTATTAAATTAGGCTTTTTTTCTTTTTCCATTTTAGGCGTTTAATATTATAAACTTTCCTCTAAGCGCTATTTAACACTGTGGATTCAAATACTTTAACGGTTTTCTGCATATTTTATTAGTGAGTTCTAATTAAATTCTGTTCTGAATAAAGAAAATATTTTGTCAGATATCAGTCTTTTGAAATTGTACAATATTTTATGGTCAGGCTTATGATCTATTTTGGTGAAGAATTTCTTTATGCTTGAAACTATCCTACTGTTGTTCCCTGTAGTGTTCTATGAAGGTTAATTAGGGCAAGATGATTGATACTGTAGTTTAAATGTGATATATCCTTACTTATTTTTGTCTGTGTGTTCTATCAGTGTCAGGGAGAGGTATTTTAATATCTCCATTTGTAATCATGATTTTTTTTCTATTTTTCTCATTAGTTCTATCAGGTTTTGCTTAATGCATTTTTGAAGCTCTATTCTTACTTAAATACATATTTAGTATTATGTCTTCATGATTAATTGCCACTTTTTCCCATTACTCCTTCTTTCTTATTCTCTCATGTTTTTGTCTTGATTTTACTTAAATACTGTTTTAATATAGCCAGACCAGTTTTTACACTTACTCTTTGCATTCTATACTATTTCCCCTTTTATTTCAACATATATGTTTCTTTATATTTAATGTACATTTCTTGTCGATAGCAGTTTTATCTTTCTCTTTTATATACACTGGCAGTATTTGCCTTTTAATTAGAGTGTTGCTACATAGACATTTAACTTAATGGTTGAAATTAAATCTACCATCTTAGTATTTGACTTTCATATAGCCCTTCTCTTTTTTGTTTTTATTAGGTTGCTCCCTTCCTGCCTTTTTTTTTTGGTTAATCAATATTTATTCATATTTCATTTTATGTTCTCTATGTTGTAGGTCAAAAATGGCTTAAGTATTGATTGAGGTTTTCATAACACACCATGTTATCTTTTTATTTCTGTATGCACTATTACTAGCTTAATTTACAAGATATTTCTAATAGGGTTTCCATTTTACTACATGCAGTGGGAAGGAAAGAGAGGGTTAAGAATTACTTTCACATTTTTTATAAACTCTCATGCCACTTCCTGGAATAGGGTACACTGGAGGATGAGACACAAGAATTCTTGGATTTATTTTGTACATATATAGCTTGAGACTCCTGTAAAATACTGAAAAGAATGTCAAGGAATACCCTGCAAGTAAGATGGGATTAGA
The DNA here is from genome assembly GCA_006410675.1 of Oreotragus oreotragus. Classification (NCBI taxonomy): domain Eukaryota; kingdom Metazoa; phylum Chordata; class Mammalia; order Artiodactyla; family Bovidae; genus Oreotragus; species Oreotragus oreotragus. The sequence continues at coordinate 42,197 of SJYX01009099.1, read as the reverse complement.
AGTGAAAGTTTCATGTTATTTGTCTTTAAATATCATTGACTTTTTTTTCATCTTGAAACTTTATGTGTAAAAATACAAATAGATGGAATGCATTTGTATTATGTAGGTCCTATTCTTAAATAATATTAAATATTTATAAAAATTAATGTATCAGTTCAGTTCAGTCACCCAGTCGTGTCTGACTCTTTGTGACCCCATGAATCGCAGCACGCCAGGCCTCCCTGTCCATCACCAACTCCCGGAGTTCACTCAGACTCACATCTATCGAGTCCGTGATGCCATCCAGCCATCTCATCCTCGGTCGTCCCCTTCTCCTCCTGCCCCCAATCCCTCCCAGAATAAGAGTCTTTTCCAGTGAGTCAACTCTTCACATCAGCTTTAGCATCATAATTAATACTAAATAAATATTTTCTATATTTATTCTTTTGAATAGCTCTTTTGTCTTCCTTTAAAAACATTTTCAAAGGTAAATCAACCTCTACAAATAAAATGCTCCTATAATGATCATAGAGAAAATCATTTCCATTTGCATTTTGTCTAATTTTGTGAGATCTCATTAAAATTAGAACACTCTTTCACAGAATGCAACTATTCTAAAGATTACTTTGTCATGTTTCTTAAAAGTAGTTAACTCGATGTAAAATATACAGGTTTGAATCTGTTTACAATGTGAAAGAAATTCAGTTTTTTTCTTCTCTCCTATTCAGTATCTTGCCTAAAAGATAGAGCAAATGTTCATTCAAACACTTACTTGCTCAGCATTTGATTTAAGAATTCCTCATGCAAATACATATTTCTTGAAAGGAATCCTGAAGTCTTTTCATTTGCTGAGTGAACTGAATCCCAAAAAGTTGAGTGATTTTTTTTCCAGACAGTGAAATCATTGATAGGGTGAGACTTGGGTCAAACAAGGTCTTCTTATTTTTCCTCCTCTATTTTATTTGCTGAACAGTTTCTCAATGGGGGTTACTTTCTGTATGATCTCAAAAAATTGTGACGTATCTGTGAGGTATTGAGTTGTACAGTTAATATTTCCTTTGTTAAATAACTTTAAACAGCTATTGTGTGTGTGTTTTATGTTCATCTCCCTTTTCTGTCACTCTCACCCTCTTTTCCCACCTAATTTGCTACTTCCTATTTGCTTTAAAAACATTTGTGTTAACCCTATTGTCTCCAATATATAATATTCTTTTAATTTTGTATCATGTGTTCAGTGCTTAGTGAAGATATCTGCATATCTGTCATTGAAGATTATTCTGAATTTAAAGCTACTCCTTTCTAACAAACTGATGATTAAACCACATTCCCTGATTGCAGATTTCAGTTTTGTTTTATTCAAACATACTTTTGAAATACCAGCTTTTTCTCATTTATCAGTTGAAAAAAAATGAGGAGTTGTCAAATAAATAAATGTTCCTTGAACAACAACACTTGACTGTCATTCTGTATGTTAGCAAAATTATATGAGTTTTTGACAGTGTATTCAGTCATGCAAAAACCACCACAGTCAAGGTAAGAAAAATATATTACCATCTTCCCCCAAAGTTCCTTTGTACCCTTTGTAATCAGTACCCCTTCCTTTACCAATCTGGATTACTACTGATCAATTTTTTTTGCATCTAGAGTTTTGCATTTTCAGAATGACACATGTGGTCTTCTACCTCTGGCTTTTTTTCACTTAGTACAATGCTTTTGAGACACACACCATATTGCTATATTTATCGGCTCTTCCTTTTAATTAATGATGGCTAATGCATGGCTACTGACTTTTCTGTGGCAGTAGAAACTCAGCAGCTACTGGTGTGTTTAGTATTTATGTATGGGAATGGGCAGTTTTCAACATCTACCAGGCCACTAGCGTGGGGGTGTTGAGTCACTCTGATCAGGAATTGCCTGGGTTGCCTGGGTTTGGGTTTGATATTGCTGTGTTTCCTGGTAGTACAGGAAATTCCTCTAGAGATGCATTTCCTGTAGGTTTGAAATTCTTCTAGAGACGGGTTATCTTTGACTTGTGCTTCAGATAAGAACCAGGATGATAGTGAGCTGTCCTCAGTGTGAATTCCCCATCCTCAGCGTTCTATCATCCTCATAAGGTCTGCACCCCAGAGTCTGAGTGCCGTTAACGTTCTTATCTTTCTCCACCAGTAGATGCCTATTGCTTAGTACTCTGTGACAGATCCATGGAGAAATGGGGGTTCTCTGATGTTCTGCCTCAGCTGTAGTTTGGAGGAGGCCTTGCACCCTGGGTTGCCAATAGGGAAGTCTCAGGATGCCTACCACTCTTCTACTTGATGACCAAATTCTCCCTGCCTTGTATGTATCAGTTGTTGACCTTGACCTTGACCTTGAATAGGGGTTTATGTTCTTAGTGATGGGAGATACAAGCAGTTATAGGATGTTAGATCCAAGAGAGTTTCCTGCCCTTGCCATAAGCCTAGTAGGCTTTGTTTTTCTACTCTTTGCCTACCCACATGCTTCTTTGCTGCCTTTTGTATAATACAGCTTTTTGCTTTGTGTGGGAGAAGAGTCCAGAAAACTCTATGGCATTTGAGCTTGTATTCAGAGCTGTAATCTCCTCCACACTACCTGCCCCACGCAGGGCATCTCTCTTTAGGCTGCTGCCCTGCCTGCAGTCTTCCTTCTTAGCATCAGTGAACACTACCATAGGGAGTATGCAGATGAAGTTGACTTATCCTTTTGTGCAGGCTCTGCAGTTATTCCAAATGGATACACTAAGCCCAAACTTCTTGAATGCATTGTTAAAATTTTAATGATTTTTTTTTTTTTTTTTTTTTGAGTCTCATGGAGGCTCTTGCTTTATTTTCCATGTTCTTTGACTGGCAAGACAGTTTGTGGATCCTGTATCTCCTTGGAGTGGCCAGTCTCTCTTGGGAATTCAAATTTCTTGATTGCACAATAACTACAGCTTTCTAATGGATTCAAGAAAATATATTTTGTAGAATATCTGGCCTATATTCCTTGTTTGGATAGTGAGGTCACTTTTGCAGCTCTCTATGTCCTAAGACTTACCTGGTGGCTCAGATGGTAAAGCGTCTGTCTACAATGCGAGAGACCCGGGTTCAATCCCTGGGTTGGGAAGATCCCCTGGAGAAGGAAATGGCAATCCACTCCAGTATATTGCCTGGAAAATCCCATGAACAGAGGAGCCTGGAAGGCTACAGTCCATGGGGTCGCAAAGAGACACGGATTAGCGACTTCACTTCACTTCATGTCCTAAGTAGAAATCTGCATCCTCCAGCTTGTATTACTTTATAATCTGCTTTTAACTTAAAATGTATTCTAAGTAATGTGTAGTGGCCTACAATTTATTTCATCAATGTGCTATATTTAGATTTATTTTTCAAAGCCTCCTACTAAAATTTTACTTAGATGGCAAGATTATATTCCGCACAAAATAGTAATAGTACTTCTAAAAAGTAGCTGGATGTAATCCTTGTTAACCACCCCCCCAAAAAAAGCAAAGAAAGGGGAAAAAAATCCATTGCATTAGTCAGAAGTTTCCTCCCAAATGAGTTGGTACAGTGTGTTTTTTTCAAGAAATGTGAGAGGAGTAAGCCCCGGCTGTGATCCCACATCTTTACCCTCTGCAGCAGATTTCTTATGTGAAATGCACAGTAAGATACCTGCTTCAAGGATAGCCAGTGCTCAGGGATCCCATTCATTCTCACTCCCGAATTATATGATGCTGCTTTTCCTCCTTTGACATGTTCAAAGTGAAAAGTGTCATTCCCAGGGAAGCGTGAAGGTACAGTAGGTCCCAAAGGCCGTCTTGAAAAACCAACAGGAAGGCCTGGTCTTAATGCCACAAACAATAATGTAAGGAAAAGTATTAATTTGCATTTCTACATAAAGAATTTGCTTTTCTTAATTGTTTAAAGATCACATTTTGTAAAATTGTATAATATGGGATGAGGCTGTACCATTTTAGCATTTTGAATGCAATAACTAGAAAATAAATGATCCGAAAATTATCTTGGTGCTTGGAATATAATTAAGAAATAGGAGTTCTTTTAGATTTAATTACTAAGACACTATTTTAGCATAATGTACCAAAACATACTTCATAGTAATAGTGATGGTTCAACCAAAACAAATATGTGTTCAAGGAGAAGTAGTATCTTGAAAGAAATAGTCCTCACATCAGATCTTGTATAAATATTATTGTTTTTAATATTCTAAAATCCGTTTTTCAGTGATTTTTAAATTTTAATAAGGCTAGACTATATGAGAAGTTAGTTTAAAAAATCAATAGAGACATTCTTCAGCAATAGCCAAGATTTAAATGTTGCATGTTTTATACAAGCTCTATCAAGTTTTGATTATCCACATCCAGATGACAATTAGGTAAAGGAAATTAACTTGTCAGTGAACACTTACCTCCTCTTTATTTTTCCTTGCCTAAAGTAGCTTCTTGATTGGAGAAGGAAATGGCAACCCACTCCAGTATTCTTGCCTGGAGACTCCCAGGGACGGGGGAGCCTGATGGGCTGCCGTCTATGGGGTCGCACAGAGTCGGACACGACTGAAGCGACTTAGCAGCAGCAGCAAAGTAGCTTCTTGAGTAAGAAGCTCAAGAGAAAGCTTCTGNACGGGGGAGCCTGATGGGCTGCCGTCTATGGGGTCGCACAGAGTCGGACACGACTGAAGCGACTTAGCAGCAGCAGCAAAGTAGCTTCTTGAGTAAGAAGCTCAAGAGAAAGCTTCTGAAACCATACCTGTAGTCATTTCCTTAAACTCAGGAATATTTTTTTTTGTAAGAGAATAAATATTTAAATGTTTCATAGCCATTCATCAGTTAGAGGAGATATCCTATCTATCTCGGGTATGGAGTTAGTGCAGGAAACGTACTGCTCAAGGAAAGAGAGTCCAGCTCTGTTTTGTTCAGTGTCTCTCATTCTTAGCAAGCCCTCCCATTTGAAGTCCTATTTTTTTTTCTATATTATTTTCAGATTTTACATTTGAACAAAACCCTCAAAATGCATTTTTAAAACAAGTATATATGGTATTTCACCTCCTTTCCTTTAAACCGTGCAATATTTACATTACTAACTGCTTGATCAGCATCTTAGGTAAATTTCACATATATGTTTCCTTTTCTAAGAATTAAGAATTAAAGTATAAGAACAGCACAGTACATTGTGCCTCATCTTTTCTCAATGAAGCTTGTCCAATTATTTGAGTGCACTGTACTTTGAAGTTCATAATCATTACCTTCTTTTCATTCTGACTTTCTAAAGTGAGGACCTGATTACTGCCATATGACTTGTGCAAATATTCCACTTTGCAATATGTGCTGCATATAAATGTGTGGTTTCTATAGTAGGGGGTAAAATGGGCAGCCTCCCTGCCATCTGTGTGCTAATTAACCAGTGTCAAACACAGCCTTGTCATAGGAAGAAGTCATCTTCGTTCCTACAGGGTGCAAATTATGTTGCCAAGAAGATCACAAGGACAGGGTCAAAGTTGGCTGTCAGCTGTGGTTCATGGTTTAGTGTGTGCTTTGAAAAGTTGCAGGAATTTTCAAATAAAAGACTCAAATGTACTTCTATGTGTATTTTGTACATCTATATAATAAAGTTGTAAGCATAAGTTATTTTTTTTAAAAAGAGCCTCTTTCCCCTGCTCATGTATTCAAGAGATTTTAAACTGAGAACCTATACACCAAGCATTGTTTAAGATGTTGAGGATTCAGGGTGAACAAATTCCTAAAATACGTGGTGCCTATGTTTATGTAAAATGCCTTCCTTTATGTCTGCATATATACAAGTCTATGGAATTCCTTTTCTCTGCCCACATAGTGTTTCTTTTTATCTGTGCATATAGATAATATAGGTATAGACGTGCTTCATATTGCTGGATACATACAGTGTGGCCAATATTTTGCTATTTCAAACAGTCCATAAATTGTTGTTCAGTTGCCAAGTCATGTCTGACTCCTCACGACTTCATGCCAGGCTTTCACTCTCTCTAGGAGTTGCCCCAAACTCATGTCCATTGAGTTAGTGATGCCATCCAACCATCTCATCCTCTGTCACTCACTTCTCCTGCCCTCAATCTTTCTGAGCACCAAGGTCTTTTCCAGTGAGTTGGCTCTTCTCATCAGGTGGCCAAAGTATTGGAGCTTCAGCTTCCAATGAATATTCAGGATTGATTTCCTTTAGAATGGACTGGTTGGATCTCCTTGCAGTCCAAGGGACTCTTAAGAGTCTTCTCCATCACTACAGTTCAAAAGCATCAATTCTTCGTCACTCAGCCTTCTTTATCATTCAACTCTCACATTCACACATCACTACTGGGAAAACCATNTCAGGATTGATTTCCTTTAGAATGGACTGGTTGGATCTCCTTGCAGTCCAAGGGACTCTTAAGAGTCTTCTCCATCACTACAGTTCAAAAGCATCAATTCTTCGTCACTCAGCCTTCTTTATCATTCAACTCTCACATTCACACATCACTACTGGGAAAACCATAGCTTTGACTATACAGACCTTTGTTGGCAGAGTAATGTCTCTGCTTTTTAAGAGGTGGTCTATGTTTGTCATAGCTTCCCTTTCAAGGAGTAAGTGTCTTGATTTCATGGCTGCAGTCACCATCTACATTGATTTTGGAGCCCAGGATAATAAAATATGTCCCTGCTTCTACTTTTTCCAGCTCTATTTGCCATGAAGTAATAGGACCAGATGCCATGATCTTAGCTGTTTAAATGCTGAATTCTAAGCCAGCTTTTTCACTCTCCTCTTTTATCCTCATCAACAGGCTCTTGAGTTCCTCTTCACTTTCTGCCGTTACAGTGGTGTCATCTGTAAAATGTCACGAACCTCATTCCATAGTTCATCAGGAACTCTGTCTATCAGATCTAGGCCCTTAAANATGTGTCTCCTCGGACAATTCATTTCTGAGTGTTAGACAAGAGCGCAGTTTCGGGCCCTGGAAGGGGTCCTCCTTCCTGCAACACACCCACTGGCCAATCCTCAGAGGAAGCCAGCTGGCAAGAGAGCCCACAGAAAATAGTTTCTGAAAGTTCTGCCTTTTGAGGACAGAGTCCAGCAGAGAAGGAAGGAAACCGGATCTGGCAGAGAGCAAGTAGGAAATAACCAGCATACTTACAACAGGGGATACTGAGAACCCAGATGTCCAACAACAGCGGAATGCATAGCTAAATAAAGGTACTGACCAATCTCCAGTGAAATAAATAATGGTACTCAAAAGATCATTGTGTATTCAGGGAGTACACAGAGAGAGGGAAAGTGAATTTGGGGGAAATTTTCTCAAACTGTCAACTAAAGGCCTTGTTGCTGCTCAAGCAAAGTTTCTATTTTTACTTATTTCAAAAACAATTACATATTCACTATTGGAAGCATGCACATACAACAAAAAGCCCAGATATATACGATCTCACCCCTACCCCAAGACCCACTATCAATATCTTATAATATAGACAGCTTGTATTTTTCCAGTTCTTTTTCTATGCACATATACACATAATTGGGCTTCCCCGGTAGCTCAGTCAGAAAAGAATCTGCCTGCAGTGCAGGAGACCCAGGTTCCATTTGCAGGTCAGGAAGATCCTCTGGAGAAGGAAATGGCAACCCACTCCTATATTCTTGCCTGGAAAATCCCATGGACAGAGAAACCCTTGGGCTACAGTCTATGGGGTTGCAAGAGTTGGAAACGATTTACCAACTAAACCACCACCACAATACACATAATTTGTTGTATTTGGGATAACATAGATATTTTTTGGTAAAATGTATTTTTCCATTTAACAAACCATGAATACTATCAGTTCAGTTCAGTTCAGTCGCTCAGTCATGTCCGACTCTTTGCGACCCCATGAATCGCAGCACGCCAGGCCTCCCTGTTCATCACCAACTCCCGGAGTTCACTCAGACTCACGTACATCAAGTCCGTGATGCCATCCAGCCATCTCATCTTCGGTCGTCCCCTTCTCCTCCTGCCCCCAATCCCTCCCAGCATCAGAGTCTTTTCCAGTGAGTCAACTCTTCTCATGAGGTGGCCAAAGTACTGGAGTTTCAGCTTTAGCATCATTCCTTCCAAAGAAATCCCGGGGTTGATCTCCTTCAGAATGGACTGGTTGGATCTCTTTGCAGTCCAAGGGACTCTCAAGAGTCTTCTCCAACAGCACAGTTCAAAAGCATCAATTCTTTGGTGCTCAGCTTTCTTCACAGTCCAACTTTCACATCCATACATGACTACTGGAAAAACCATAGCCTTGACTAGACGGACTTTAGTCAGCAAAGTAATGTCTCCGCTTTTGAATATACTGTCCAGGTTGGTCATAACTTTTCTTCCAAGGAGTAAGCGTCTTTT
>SJYX01009099.1:12247-30537 GCA_006410675.1 Oreotragus oreotragus | reverse complement strand
CCCTTAAATCTATTTCTCACTTCCACTGTATAATCATAAGGGATTTGATTTAGGTCATACCTGAATGGTCTAGCAGTTTTCCCTACTTTCTTCAATTTAAGCCTGAATTTGGAAATAAGGAGTTCATGATCTGAGCCACAGTCAGCTCCTGGTCTTGTTTTTGTTGACTGTATAGAGCTTCTCCATCTTTGGCTGCAAAGAATATAATCAGTCTGATTTCGGTGTTGACCATCTGGTGATGTCCATGTGTAGAGTCTTCTCTTGTGTTGCTGGAAGAGGGTGTTTGCTATGACCAGTGCATTTTCTTGGCAAAACTCTATTAGTCTTTGCCCTGCTTCATTCCACATTCCAAGGCCAAATTTGCCTGTTACTCCAGGTGTTTCTTGACTTCCTGCTTTAGCATTCCAGTCCCCTATCATGCAACAAATATCATTCTGAAAATTTTTTAAACATTTAAAAACTTTAAAAAAAACTTGTTTCACACTTGGTTGAAGTGAATTTCTATCCTCAGACATTTAGTTGCTTTCTTTTTGACTATTACCAAATTCACCATGATGAACTTTCTTGCAGTCAACTCTTTGCACGCATTACTGACCTCGGGCCAGTTTCAGGCCACAACCAGTTTTTCTACAACATTCAAGCTAATGGCTCTCATATTTTTGCAGAGTTGAAAAAAAAAAAAAAGCACACAGACAAGAAAAGCAGGAGAGACGTATGTGGCCTGCAAAGCCCAAAGTATTTACTGTCTGGATTTTTATAGAAAATATTTGTCAATCCCTGCATTATGAATTCCCAGAAATGTAATTTTTGAGTCGAAGGGTGTGAACATTTTTGAGGCTTTTACTGCATTCTGCCAAACTGCCCTCCAGAAACACTGAGGTAAGTTATGCTTTTCTCAGCAGTGAGCTTGTTCCTTTGCCACACATCCTGTCTCAAGGATCGGTGGCCCGAATCATTAGCTCTATTCTCTTACTCCCTTGAAGGTGCATTATAATTTTACATTTTCACTTCTCTTAAAAATACTTTGCCCATTTGCATTTGACTTTCATGTTTTAACTAATTTATATTTTGCCCATTAAAAAAAACAAGATATTTATATTTTATTTTTAAGATCTTATTAAATGAGGATGTTACTCTTTCATCTTTCATATATAATGCACATTTTTAAAAGACTTTTTTTTAATGTAGACCATTTTTAAAGTTTTTATTGAATTTGCTCCAATATTGCTCCTGGATATTTTTTTTTTTTGGGGGGGGGGTCCACACCATGTGGCATGTGAAGTGTCTGACCAGGAATTGAACCTAAGCCTGCTGCAACAGAAGCGTGGAGTATTAACCACTGGACTACGGGAAGTGTTGCTTGCTGCTTCTGTTTTATGGTTTGGTTTTTTGGCCAGAAGGTATGTGGGATNGGATATTTTTTTTTTTTGGGGGGGGGGTCCACACCATGTGGCATGTGAAGTGTCTGACCAGGAATTGAACCTAAGCCTGCTGCAACAGAAGCGTGGAGTATTAACCACTGGACTACGGGAAGTGTTGCTTGCTGCTTCTGTTTTATGGTTTGGTTTTTTGGCCAGAAGGTATGTGGGATCTTACTCCTCAACCAGGGATAGAACCCACAGCCCTGTGCTGGAAGGTGAAGTCTCGACCACTGGACTACGAGGGAAGTCCCTATATTGTATATTTTGGAGTAATTTTTACTTTTTTACCGTATGGGTTTCTTTGATGAAAGAAGTGAAAAATTCCATAGCCAGATCTGTCATTTTCCTTTGTAATTTTATCCTTTGTTCCACACTTACTTTGAGATGAAAAGCAATTCACTTATATTTTCTCTTTGCACTTTTAAGATTTTTTAAACTTTAATTCCTGCTCAAATTTAGTGTCTGAGAATTTTTTTTAAAGTATAAACAGGTAAAATAATGTGAGTCCTGGAGTCATACTGCTGAGTTCAAATGTGGTCTCACCACTCTGGGCTTCTCAAGTAGGGCTATTGGTAAAGAACCTGCATGCCAAGGCAGGAGACATGACAGACTTGGGTTCAGTCCCTGGGTTGAGAAGATCTCCTGGAAGAGGGCATGGCAACCCACTCCGGTATTCTTCCCTGGAGCATCCCATGGACAGACAGTCCATAGCGTCCTAAAGAGTTGGACATGACTGAAGCGACTTACCACAAGTGCATGCTACATAGGTGAGGTGAAGGCACTCAGTCGTGTCCAACTCTTTGTGACCCCGTGGACTTTAACCTACTCGGCTTCTCCATCCATGGGATTCTCTAGGCAAGAATACTGGAGTGTATTGCCATTTCCTTCTCCAGGCATGCTACATAGTTGAGTAAATTGGTTAACCTCTCTAAATCACAGTTTTGTTGTTTATTAAATTGAGATTAACAGTAATCCTACCATCGGATTGATATAGGAATGAGTAGCTATAAAAGACAAAAGCACTTAGCTTGTGCCATTAGCTATTATCATAGCAGCAGAGAATATTCCAGGCAAAATAAATAACATGTATAAAGGCACAAAAGAATGAAACAAATTTATGCATTTAGGAAACTAGATGTGGTGTGGTAAAACAGGGTGTCAAGTGTGAGGGGAGCAGGGTTGACAGACTGGAGGGGGAGAGAAGCTTTGCCTAGAAGCTTGCTCCCCATACGACCGAGGAAGTGGGAGCCAGTGAAGGCTTTTAAGCAAGCAACCCACTGAGACGTACAACGTAGAGTGAACTCTGTGGTAGCAAAGTGGAAAGTGGAATAGATTCAGTTGTAGATGAACACAGTTTGGTCACAAAAACATCCTGCTCCACCCTTCACTCCCCCAGTTCCTCCTCCCTCAGGGCAAATTCTTTGCTCTCACTATTCTGGTATTTGCTTCTTTACTTCCACATATCATGTTCAAACTATTTCTTGACCTTTTCCCATCATAGATAGAAATGGGATAATGATAAATAAATAATAACAAAGGAAATGGACCTAACGAACCCTAAGCTGATGGGTCTAAAAAATGAATCTGGAGAGAGAAGAAAGAATGAATCAGCTGGACTCGCTAGTGAGTGAAAGCCCAGTAATGGGGTGGGGGTGAGAAGGGGTGGGAAGGAGAAGTTGTCTTAGTCAGACATCACAGAAGCAGGCTGGGAGCAGAAAAATGTATTCTCTCTGGGAGACTAACCTTTTAAGCATCATTTCCTGGACTATGACACGTGGAGCATTACTCCAGGCCCCTGTCTTGGTGGTTCCCCACTGCTCTGAGGACCAGGTCTTGACAACTCAGGTTTGGGAAATGGGGATCAGAAAATCTGGCAGCTAGAACACTAAAACAGAGCACTGTGATTTCATGCCAGGCAATGATATAGACAGTGGTCTCCTCCGCCCTCCAAGGTGGAAGGGCCCAGTCCCTCCTACATGAGCAGCCTCCTGTTTGCCATTTGGGGTCCTGCAGACGTATCATTTCTTAGGTGTGCCATGAAGTGATAGGATGTGTGAAGGGCTTTAGAAGGCCCAGGGTGCTCACTAACTACATCCAGCCTGCTGGGCCGCCGGCCAGCCCTCTTCTATTCAAAACTCTGTAGCCCTTTAAAAATGTCTACCCTTCTCCCTGTCACCACTCATTCCTATCTCCACCCACTATGCAAAACCATCCTTAAGGTATGCTGAATCCCACAGTCTAAAGTGTTTAAGAGAGAAGAGTTTCCTACCCACGGTGTGCTTCCCGTCAAGGTGGCCTTAGGCCCACACCGTGTAAGTCAAGCGCCCAGGAGAGGCTGCGAGGGTTTGCCGAACAACCCGCACGCTTGACATTTCTAGTAGAACAATGGGACCCCACTGTCACCCGCAGGAAGTCCATCTTCACAGCTGCCAACCCGTTCTTCAAACCCATAATCCTCAAAAAAAAAAAAAAGGGGGGGGGACGGAAGAATGGAGAGGAAGATACTAAAACCGAATTTGTGGGCGACTGCAAGAACAAAGCAGTAACAGCGGATTAGGTGACCCTGAAGCCCTTCTCTTCCTGGCCCTCCCCTCTGAATCATCACGCTCCGCTGGTGACGTTGCCGACTCGGGCAGGCAGGCGTGGGATGCCCGCTTCGCCCCGGGAGCCTCGAGGCGTCACCGCGGCTTTCCGCGCCGCGGTCCCGGGGGACGCGAGGGGGCGGCGGCTTGGCGGATGCTGCGGTCTGCGATCCCGGGCCGAGCGGGGCCGCGCGGCGCCCGGCTGCGCCTCGCTCTCGGACGACCACCGCCTCGCTCCCCGCCCCTGGCCCTGGAGTCGCGCCGGCGGCCGTACGCCCGGCGCCCCTCGCTAGCCTCGCGCGCGGGGCCACCTCCTCCTCCGCATTTTCCGCCTCCTCCTCCCCCGCCTCTTCCGTTTCTGGAGGGAAAGGCTGCAGCCTCCTGCTGGGCTCCGCATCCCGGCTTAGGTAAGACGTTCTCCTCTTTACGCGCCCCTCGCCCCGGCGCCACAACTCCCTTCCTGCTCGGATCTGGGCGAACAGCACGCACCCATCGCCTCTCCGCACGGTGGGTGAGTAAATCTGGGTTGGGAGGGCGCCTTGCCTCTCCGCCCGGCCTGTGATGACCTCTGTCCACTGCAGCGAGCCCGCCACCCGGCCCGGCCCGGCCCGGCCCGCTCGCTGCTGCTACCAGCCGGGCGGAGGAGCTCGCGAGTCCTCTGACTCCCTCGGTTCCGCAGAAACTGCCCGAAAGAAATAGACGGAAGGAAGAAAGCCTGGCAAACAACTTTTTTTCTTTTTTTTTTTATTTCGATCATTAGCATTTTTAAGGCGTAGAAGCGGATCTGACTATAGCCGAGTGCAGTGCCCCGGGTTCAACAGGTAAATGGCGTAACTGTCAAGCGCCCCTTCGTTTTGCTTTGAGAGATGCTTCCAAGTGTCCATCGCTGTTGGCTGACGCTAGTGACCTAAGATGAGTGTAAAATAAACATGAAGGGACTATATTTAGAAGCCTTTGCCTTCTTGCTTTTAATCCCCTGCATTTTGAAAGATGATTTTGTGAGATGTGCATAGTTATTTGGTGTGACCAGAGGGGAAAATAGTTTACATAGGTTTGGCCGAGTTAAGTATATTCATTGTTAAGACACAAGGAGCGTGAAAAAAAAAATTCCCTAGATTATTTATTACATTCATGAAGAATACATACAAACGATTAGAGTACTGGGGGGATTTTCCGTTTTAAAGCTACTTTTAAAGCGTTGAATAAGCAGAAGTTTGCCCGCTGTGTGAATGCGTTCACTTCCACAGAACAGTGAGTTAAGGCTGTGTGGATAGACCTCGAGTGCATCCCACATGTTGAATAAAACTTTTTTTTAAACTTTTTTTCTGTGATTCCTAGCTTTAAAAATCAAAGAAGTTGATAAGGATCAGCCCTACTCAGCCTGATAATAGTCTAATGATGAAAATAATCTACCGATTGACTGATGACTTAGCTAAGTGACCTAATTTTTTACCTTTTAAAATAGGGAATATTAGGGGGAGAAAGGAAATAGAAGAGTTCGTTTTTTCGAGGCAGATATTTGTTTGTATTCTTAGAATCTACTTTTAAGCTCTTGTGGATAAAAACTACTCTTGAAGTTAGTTCTTAGTCATAGTCATGAAGAAGATTACATAAAATGCATAAAGTTACAATTTATTTCTTCATAGAATAAGGTACCATTTCTTTTCAAGCTTTTGGACTAAATCACCACTTGATTGGAAATTGCAGCTTGGACTCATACTATTTAATGTGAAATGTCTTATTACAGATTTAAATTACAGCTATACTAGTGGTAGTTCTGAAAATTAAAAAAAAAAATCATGTCTAATTTGAAATATAAGGCCGGTTAGGATGTCTATGGGGTCGCACAGAGTCGGACACGACTGAAGCGACTTAGCAGCAGCAGCAAACAAAAGCTATATAGTATTCATTATATATTGATTTCTGCTTTTATTTCTGTCTCTGATACCAATTAGAGTATATCTTAATCCATGTCATTTTGTAGACAAATTGCCTGAGATAATGGTGTTCTATAAAGTGATTAATAAAACCATGTGTCTTCATTTATTAAGTGTGAGGATGCTATATATATGAAATTTTTCTAGATATGTGTCCTCAATAAATGTCCTTGTTAAAATATTTTGAATCTTAAATCGCCTAAGCATTAATTGCTTAAGCATTCATTAATTGCTTAAACTAATGAAGCAAATAAAACTCTCTAGATTGATGTTTTTGTTTGATTTGGAGCTTAGAGATGAAGGAAGAGCTGAGGGTACTTTGTTTCTCATCTCTCATGATTGGTGAGTAGCAGTCCCCAAACTTGTCTAATTTTTAAAATTACCGAGATGGCTGGATGGCATCACTGACTTGATGGACATGAGTCTGAGTGAATCCTGGGAGTTGGTGATGGACAGGGAGGCCTGGCATGCTGCAGTTCATGGGGTCGCAAAGAGTTGGACACGNACTTGTCTAATTTTTAAAATTACCGAGATGGCTGGATGGCATCACTGACTTGATGGACATGAGTCTGAGTGAATCCTGGGAGTTGGTGATGGACAGGGAGGCCTGGCATGCTGCAGTTCATGGGGTCGCAAAGAGTTGGACACGACTGAGCGACTCAACTGAACTGAACTGAGAGGGCACGTGAGAGGAAGGGAGGATCGCATTGGTTTTTAAAAGACTTCCAGTTTGCTACCTGGGATTTCCTGAATCAGAATTTCTAAGGGAAAGAAGATACTTAAAATAGGTCAAAATTATAAAAATTTAAAAGGGCAAACCAAAACAAACACAAAAGGCAAGATTGGAAATCACAGATGGGCAATAACTGCTGCTGATATAATCTATTAGCATTCTTGAAGATAACATGTTCATAAATGGAAGCTGTGGTTTTGCTAATGTGATAATGTCACACATTGAGGAAATCCGAAACTTTTATATTGTTTTTAGTCAAGCCTTCCAGGGTGATTGAATTTAGCAAAGATTTTTACATATTCAGTCTCTTTTTTGTGGTTCAGTTCAGTCGCTCAGTCGTGTCCTACTCTGCGACCCCATGAATCACAGCACGCCAGGCCTCCTTGTCCATCACCAACTCCCGGAGTTCACTCAGACTCACGTCCATCGAGTTGGTGACACCATCCAGCCATCTCATCCTCTGTTGGCCCCTTCTCCTCCTGCCCCCAATCCCTCCCAGCATCAGAGTCTTTTCCAGTGAGTCAACTCTTCACATGAGGTGGCCAAAGTACTGGAGTTTCACCTTTAGCATCATTCCTTCCAAAGAACACCCAGGACCGATCTCCTTTAGAGTAGACTGGTTGGATCTCCTTGCAGTCCAAGGGACTCTTAAGAGTCTTCTCCAACACCACAGTTCAAAAGCATCAATTCTTCAGTGCTCAACTTTCTTCACAGTCCAACTCTCACATCCATACATGACCACAGGAAAAACCATAGCCTTGACTAGACAGACCTTTGTTGGCAAAGTAATGTCTCTGCTTTTCATTATGCTATCTAGGTTGGTCATAACTTTCCCTCCAAGGAGTAAGCATCTTTTAATTTCATGGCTGCAGTCACCATCTGCAGTGATTTTGGAGCCCCAAAAAATAAAGTCTGACACTGTTTCCACTGTTTCCCCATCTATTTCCCATGAAGTGATGGGACCAGATGCCATGATCTTTGTTTTCTGAATGTTGAGCTTTAAGCCAACTTTTTCACTCTCCACTTTCACTTTCATCAAGAAGCTTTTTAGTTCCTCCCCACTTTCTGCCGTAAGGGTGGTGTCATCTGCATATCTGAGGTTATTGATATTTCTCCCGGCAATCTTGATTCTAGCTTGTGTTTCTTCCAGTCCAGGGTTTCTCATGATATACTCTGCATAGAAGTTAAATAAGCAGGGTGACAATATACAGCCTTGATGTACTCCTTTTCCTATTTGGAACCAGACTATTGTTCCATGTGCAGTTCTAACTGATGCTTCCTGACCTGCATACAGATTTCTCAAGAGGCGGTCAGGTAGTCTGGTGTTCCCTTGTGGCAGGCAATCTTAATTCAAGTTCTTTAATGTTATAAGAGCACTGTATTAATGGATATTTAGTGCAGGTCACTGTGAAAGTAATCTACAGCAAAACATTGTACGTGATCATTTCTCTTTCATATAACAGCCTCATTTGTTACTTCTTTTGTGTTCCTAATCACAGAAGACCAGCATGCAAATTTTAGTAACTTATTTATAACTTTTATTAAAATGACCCAACACCATCTAAAAAAAGAAAAACAAAAATAAAACTTGGGCATAAAATGTGGTTAATTATATATAAAAATGAATAAAACATTGTACGTGATCATTTCTCTTTCATATAACAGCCTCATTTGTTACTTCTTTTGTGTTCCTAATCACAGAAGACCAGCATGCAAATTTTAGTAACTTATTTATAACTTTTATTAAAATGACCCAACACCATCTAAAAAAAGAAAAACAAAAATAAAACTTGGGCATAAAATGTGGTTAATTATATATAAAAATGAATTGACAAAGTAAAATATTAATTATCTATAAAAGAATTCACTCAGATGAATTACCACATGGAAAGTATTCGTTTCTGTCTCTATTCCTTTTGTATTCTCTCTTTTTTTTTTTTTTCTTTTTAAAAGGTGGGAAAGAGTTCCTTCCTTTCTTGTTTTCATTTTAATCAACTCAGTATTTAAAATCTTTTAACTTAATTATCCAAGTTTAAATTAATGTAAGTATTTGCTAACTTTATCAATAGGTACTTAAATCTGTCCTTTTCTTTACAGAGTGATGATGGTACGTTTCCCTTGATACTAATGAGAGCTGTAATAAATAGCAAAGGATTAAATTCAAATGACTAAAGGAAAATGTTATTTAATATGGTTAAGGTAATCCTAATGTACTTAAACTTTTTAAATTATCAGTAGTTTCAAAAATAAGACCTTATCTCCCAAGTTCTAGAAAACCCCTCTAGTTAACTCCTTGGAGTTTCTCAGAATGACATGTAATCCCATATAATCTCAGTTTGATCTGGGAATCATGAAGGATCTGTTTTTAAAATATGGCTGACTGTAAGCTTCCATGAATAGCAAAAAATGAGGGAAATAGAGATGGAAAAATGACATCAAGAAGATAAATATTAACCAGCTTAGACAATTACCTGTGGTTTTAGGATTAACAAGAATGCAAATGCATTTAGTATATTAATGTACTGGAGTGGCTTTAATGAACCTTTTATATCCTTTTAGTATTTTGACCTTTTCAAGTAAAAGGTGCTATTTCTTTTTGTTCCTTAAATATCTGTTAAAAATAAACATTCACCTCTACAAAATGGAAGTAGAATGATAAGATATAGGCTGCCAGAAATCCAGTCTGCCAAAATGACACATAATGTGATCTGTGATCTTTGCTTTCTTGCTATAATATTCAGAGAATATATTTTAGGTCATGTAATTTATCACTGCAGAAATAAATAATAATAACCATCTTCTAAAATATTGTGTTAAGAACTCCTTTGAATCATGTTTCCTCACAGTTATAATGCTAAAACTTACGTAATGATTAAACCCTAACAGATTAATCTTAGCGCAGTAAAAACCTTTTAAACACGTTTATCTCAAATGGAATGATATCAGTCAGTTAAATTACAGAATTCCCACTGTGTATCATGAGGAGATGGAAAAATTGTGTGTCCTGCTCTCAAGGAACTTAAAACCTATTAGAGAGAGAACAATTAGAATTGGGGTCAGGGGCTTAGGCCTTCTTCATAAGGTTCACTAACCCAAACCACTATAACCCAGAAACACAATTTAAGTATAAAAACCAGTGTGGGCACTTCCCTGGCAGTCCAGTGGTTAAGACTCCCTGCTCCCAATGCAGGGGGTATGAGTTCAATCTCTGGTTGGGGATTAAGATTCTGTATGCCACACAACATGGTCAAAACAATAAAACCAGTGTGGTTGCAGTGTAAAATCAAATACAAGGCAGAGAGCCTAGTGCTCTTTTCAACTTAGTTTTCATGACTTCTTCCCAACCTTTATTTTTTTTGCATTCAACCAACAATATTTATTATGCCCTTCCTTATTAGGTTGATGATAAACATCAAAAGCTTTTGAAATATATGTTTTTTTTGGACTTGTAATTTTGTGTTTTACTCTTTAAAAATCGTATTTAAATACATATAAAATTACCATTTTAACTTTCTCTTGCATTAAGTACATTTCCACTGCTATACAACCATCATCACTATCCATCTCCAGAACTTTACTATCATCCCAAACTGAAACTCTGGATCCATTAAACAATAACTCTGCATTGCCAGCTTCTCCCAGCCCTGGTAACCACCATTCTACTTTCTGTCTCTATGAATTTAACTATTCTGGGTCCCTAATATAAGTGGAATCATACAATACTTGTTTTTTAAGCCTGGCTTCAGACGGTAAAGCGTTTGCCTTTACAATGCAGGAGACCAGGTTTGATCCCTGAGTTGGGACGATTCCCTGGAGAAGGAAATGGCAACCCACTCCAGTATTCTTGCCTGGAAAATCCCATGGATGGAGGAGCCTGATTGGCTACTGTCCATGGGGTTACAAAGAGTCGGACACAACTAAGCGACTTAACTTCTTATAATTAGGATAATATTTCCAAGGTTCATGCATATTGAGGCATATGCCAGAAATTTTCATTCCTTTTTAAGGCTTAATAATATTCCCCAATCTCTTTTATCTGGGAAATGGATAATTAAAAATCAGAAAATTTGGAACTGGAACAGACCATAGAAATCATCTCTTCCAATCCCTCTGTCCTTTCTTTCTTTTCCTTTTTTATGTTTACAAAAATGAGGAAAACAAGTCCCTGAGAGCTTACTCATGTGGCTAAGGTTTTACACCTGGTTGGTTAAAGTCCAAGCAGAGCCCAAGAACCAGCTCCCCTGTGGCCTAAACATGGCTCCTATAGACCATAAAAAGCAAATGTTAAGTGAGTTGGTGCCAAAAGTAAGTGTTGCAAAGTTCAGAAGAAAAGATAAAATGACTAAAAATGTTATATTCGAAAGGAAACATTAAACATAGATTTGAGGATTAATAAGGTTAATGATATTCATGGAGAAAGCAACCTTAGATATGCAGATGATACCACTCTAATGGCAGAAAGTGAAGAACTAAAGAGCCTCTTGATGAAGGTGAAAGAGCAGAGTGAAAAAGCTGACTTTAAAGCTCAACATTCAAAAAACTAAGATCATGGCAGCCAGTCTCATCACTTCATGGCAAGCAGAAGGGGGAAAAGTGGAAATAGTGATAGATTTTATTTTCCTGTGCTCCAAAATCACTGTGCATGTTGACTACAGCTATGAAATTTAAAGACTTTACTCCTGGAAAGGAAAGCTATGACAAATCTAGAGAGCAAAGACATCACTTTGCCGACAAAGGTCCATACAGTCAAAGCTACAGTCTTTCCAGTAGTCGTGTGTGGATGTGAGAGTTGTACCATAAACAAGGCTGGGTACCAAAGAACTGATGCTTTCAAACTGTGGTGCTAGAGAAGAATCCTGAGAGTCTCTTGGACAGCAAGGAGATCGAACCAGTCAGTCCGAAAGGAAGTCAACCCTGAATATTCATTGGAAGGACTGATGCTGAAGCTGAAGCTCCAATACTTTGGCCACCTGATGCGGAGCCAACTCACTGGAAAAGACCCTGATACTGGGAATGATTGAAAGCAAAAGGAGAAGGGACTGATAGCAGATGAGATGGTTAGATAGCATCACTAACTCAATGGAAATGAATTTGAGCAAACTCTGGGAGATAATTGAGGACAAAGGAACCTGGTGTGCTAGTCCATGAGGTTGCAAAGAGTCAGACAGGACTTAGCTACTGAAAAACACCAAGATTAATAATAGGATTAACAGCTACCAAACTAATATTCTGCTGGAAAAGATTCTTTCTACAAACCATACTTCTTGTGTCTTCTCTTTTTGTCTTGAATTAGGCATTAAATTTAAAAATATTTTATTTTTTCCCACAATTAAGATAGCTATACTGAATCTACTTTCTTTTTTTTTTAATATTCTATATGATTTCAGGTTTCATTTCTGACACCTCAGTGGTATGCTAAAAACATCTTTTAGCATATAGAAGTTTAAGTGTGTAGTTGGAAGGTAGCAGATAGAAACGAGCTTATAGTTAGTGAAAATGTTTCTCATTCTGGAGGAGAGGATAAAAAGGAGTCACTATCAAATTTAAAAGTATTTCTAAATGGAATATTTCTTCATACTGTTCAAATGCATTCTGAGAAGACATTGAAATCTATATTTCAATAGCAATATTATGCTAATGTGAAATACGTATTATGTAGATCAACTTTTCCAGCACTTAATTTTTGTTACAAAAAAAGTCAATATAGTTGACCCTTAACCAACCAAGGCAGTTGCAGTAGCTAGTAGCTTTTCCCTGTTCTGCTCCTGAACACCCAGTGAGAGACATCGCTGATGGTTGAACCTGGTGTTTCCTTAAATTGTCGAATAAAAATAGCTGAGTGACATTCCCTGTCCTCAACCCAGATCTCGTGGATCAGTATCTCCAGGGGAAGTCTAAAACTCTATATTTTTAATGAATGTTTCAATTAATTCTTGATCTTACTCATTTGGAAAACACTACTTTAGCACAAGCTCCCACTTAAAAGCTACCGGAATAGCATTTGAAGATAGAGGCTATTTTTGTGATCTATTGCTTTGAGCCCTATCAGTGAGCAAAAATGTGGGCTAATGTGGTCCAAGAGCAGCCTACACTTGGGTGAGGTAAACTGATCAGCCTAGAAACAGACCTGTATGTCAACACTGTTTGGAAGATGGGCAGAAGGGAGGGAGAAATGTGAAGGTTAAATAGATGGGTTTACATATCCCTTAGTTAATGTCTTCTCTAGCGAAGCCAAATTAAACGTACCATCTTGGGCCATTTAATCAATGAAATTAATCAAGATAGGTCACTGCCAGATGACAGAGCATGATATCAGATTCTTCTCTGGTGCTCAGAAATGTAGTTCAGTTGTTAATCATCCAGATACAGCTTTGGTTTGTTTTTGTAAATGAATGTAGGATGTATGTAGTGGCGGTGGTGGTTTAGTTGCTAAGCTGTGTCAGACTCATGCAACCCCATGGACCTTCTCTGTCTGTGGAATTCTCCAGGCAAGAGTACTGGAGTGGGTTGCCATTTCCTTCTCCAGTGGGTGTTCCTGACCCAGGGATCAGACCCTGGTCTCCTGTGTTGTGGGCAGATTCTTCACTGACTAAGCTACGAGGGAAGCCCTGATTATATGTAGGCTTTGATGTAAATAAATATGGGCCCATGCGACTAATGGCACCTGTGGAATGGCACTTGGGTATAAAGCCCAGTGTAAGAAACAACATGACAAGGGTAAATTTTGTGTTTACCAAGCTAAGAGGAAATTCATCAGCCAACACGTATTGAACACTCTGAGGTATGCTCTCAGAGTCATAAGAAACCACACACATTTAAATCTCCTGCCAGACAGAGCACAGGGAAGCAAACCAGTGTAGAGTGGGTGGGAGGGCTGGGAAAGAGATTTGGCGTGCCTGCATTCTCCCATGGCCCTGGTACAAAAAATGGAGGGTCAGGCATGGCTCCTGGAGGAGCCAACTGTCACACAGACTCTCCTCTCTCTCTCTCCACACACACCCTTTTAAAAACTTGGATTCAATTAGAAATACATGCAGAAAAGTATGCAAAGCCCGAGTGTATAGCTTGATGGACATACACAAATTCAATCCACCCACATAACCATCACTCCCACATAACCAGAACATTCTCAATGCCTAAAGGCCCCATCATTTACCCCCATCGGTAAGTAATCCCTCCTCCTTCTCCAAGGGTAACCCCCACTGCAACTTCTAACACCGTAAGTTAGTTTTGCCTTCTCTTGAACATCAACTAAATTAAATTGCTCAGTGTATTTTTTTTTTTTTTTTTGGTATCTGACTTCTTTCACTCAGCGGTATGCCTTTGTGAGATGAATCCATGTTATTGCCCAAAGCAGTAATTCAGTAATTCTCACTGCTGTATAGTATTTTCTTCTGTAAGTCTGCCTCACTTTATTTCATTTCGTTGTTCATGGACACTTGGGTTATCTCTACTGTTCAGTTCAGTTCAGTTGCTCAGTCGTGTCTGACTCTTAGCAGCCCCATGGACTGCAGCACACCAGGCTTCCCAGTCCATCAGCAACTCCTGGAGTTTACTCAGACTTGTGTCCATTGAGTCAGTGATGCCATCCAACCATCTCACCCTCTGTCATCCCCTTCTCCTCCCACCTTCAGTCTTTCCCAGCATCAGGGTCTTTCCCAACAAGTCAGTTCTTCACATCAGGTGGCCAAAGTATTGGAGTTTCAGCTTCAGCATCAGTCCTTCCAATGAATATTCAGGACTGGTTTCCTTTAGGATGGACTGGTTGGATCTCCTTGCAGTCCAAGGGACTCTCAAGGGTCTTCTCCAACACCACAGTTCAAAAGCATCAGTTCTTCAGTGCTCAGCTTTCTTTATAGTCCAACTGTCACATCCATACGTGACTACTGGAAAAACCATAGCTTTGACTAGACGGATGTTTGTTGGCAAAGTAATATCTCTGCTTTTTAATATGCTGTCTGGTCATAACTTTAAACTTAAAAGTTGGTCATAACTTTTCTTCCGAGGAGCAAGCATCTTTTAATTTCATGGCTGTAGTCACCATCTGCAGTGATTTTGAAATTATGCTGCTCATAAATATTGTATATGTCTTTTAATACACATGTGCATGAATTTCTGTTGACAAGACTACAAGAGAAATTGCTGGATCATAGGTTATGCTTATAGTCAACAAATTCTAGTTTTCCAACATGGTTATACCAATTTCATTCACAGTAGAAGAGGCTCATTGCTCCACATCCTCAGCAGACCTTGACATTTTCAATCTTTACCTTTAGCTATTTGATCAGACATGCAGTGGTACCCTGTAGTGATTTTTACGTTGCATTTTCCTGATTATTAATTAATTATCGAAACTCCAGTACTTTGGCCACCTCATGTGAAGAGTTGACTCGTTGGAAAAGACTCTGATGCTGGGAGGGATTGGGGGCAAGAGGAGAAGGGGACGACAGAGGATGAGATGGCTGGATGGCATCCCTGACTCAATGGACATGAATCTGGGTGAACTCCGGGAGTTGGTGATGGACAGGGAGGCCTGGCGTGCTGCAGTTCATGGGTTCACAGAGAGTCGGACACAACTGAGTGACTGAACTGAACTGAACATTATCTTTTATTATATTAATAATTATTAATTATTAATAGTATCTTTTCATATATTTATTGGCCAGCTGAATATCCCCTTTGATAAAGCATCTGTTCAAGTTTCTTGTCCTTGAATAGATTCTGAGAAAGCGAGTAGACATCAGGCATACAGGCAGGAGGAAGGGCTTGTCAACCAGAGGGAACAGCACGTGCAGATGAATGACCTGCCCAGAGCGTGGGAGTAAAAGGACCGAGAGTGGGGGAGCAGCCCCTGAGGTGCTGGGCTTAGTCAGAGCCTGTGGAGTGCCGACAGTAGGCTCGCAGAGATCAGAGTAAAGCGGCACAAAGGCACAGGCTGTCCCGTGCCGCGCCACTCAGTGGATTGCGAGCAATGTGCAGTGACCAAGATTCTGAAAGCTGAACAAAGCTTATACACTGGAAGGACCACTCAATTTCCAATGAGCTGGAAGGTACAGATTATAAGTCCCTGTTAGTGCTTGTGGCCCAGTCTTCCTTCGATGAGCATCTCCTAAGGATGTCAGGGGAGGCTGCTGTCAGCAAATTGCACATTCGCCATCATCGGTTGATCCAGCCGAGCCCTCTGTGTGGGCTCACTTCTGTACAGCATCCTTTCTGTTGGGCAACTTCCGTTCTTTAAACTACTCCCCGAAGCAGCCCTAAGCTGGAAGGGGCTGAGGAGCAAGGTCTCTGTTCCCCCTACAAGAGCAATGTGAGCTAAATAGAGTTTTGACCAGCCTCAGCACATGCCCACCCAGGGTGAGTCCTGGACAGCTGCACCCTGTGAGAGGTCACGAAAAACACTTCTAGTGGAACACCCAGGTATTTCATGGGAGTTGAGCTATTTCCCCAACAGCAACAGCAGTCAGTCAGGGCCAGCACACAGTCATTTCAAATTGCCGGTCCTCCAGGGATGAGTCAAGAGTGAATTCAAGTTATGAATGGTGGGAATGGGGTGGAATTGTCTAATGGGCAAGAATGTGGGCTCTATAAAAGGAGGTGATTATCTGCAGGAAGAAATGACCATCAACAGAAATGCTCTGACCTACTTGCCTATTCATTAGCGAGCATTTCTGTTTTATTGATGCCCCCCTCTCTTTTGTCATACCTCTGTCATCACGAGCAACACAAGGGCATGGCCAGCTTCCGGTACCACCAGGCTCCTCCCATAAGAACAGACACCGTTGGCCTTAGAGTCTCTATAGATTTCCTGACAAATAACCCCTTGACAGAATAATGACCCTCCGGAGCCGTCTGTAGATAGACTGCCTTGAAGCCAGAGTAGTCTTCAACATCCAGGAGCCAGAGTTTCTAACCAGATGCCCAGAAACCAAAGCAGTCGGGTCTGGCCTTCATAAAGGAACTTTTTTCTGGGTCATTCGAATAATTACAAGTGGATTCCAGCCTTTTGGATTTAATAGAGTAGTAAATTTTCAGAAAGATTTCAGTGACCCGTGACAAAGCTGCCAGTCTCTTATTTTTCGAGTAAGGACTGTGGTGGTGAGTTCTGTGAAACTGTATTTAATAGTCGTTGCTATCATTTGTTACGGGCTTCCCAGGTGGCGCTGGTGGTAAAGAGCCCGCCTGCCAGTGCAGGAGCCTTAGAGACACGTCTTTGATCCCTAGGCTGGGAAGAGCCCCTCTACTATATGTAAGGCTCTGTGCTTGATCTTGTTTAAGCATGTGTGGCTTCTTATGACTCTGGGAGCATGTCCCTCAAGATAAGTATTGTCTTCATATGGCAGATAAAGAAAGAGGGTAGGTCAATTACCTAATGCCACACAGCTTATTGATGGCAGAGCCCTGCTTTACAACCCAGGTTTGTCTGATTGCAAAGCCTGTGTCTTTCCCATTATACTGTTTATCCCATCTGAAATATGGGTATATTAATTCAGATATGATTTTTAAACATCTGCTCAGAAATTAATACTGAGGTATGTCTTTGTAGAGAGATTTGGGAGTCCGTGAAGAATCTTAAGATATTTTTTTTCCTTTCTAACTGACCTACTTTAGTTTATTCAACATTTTTCTAATAGATGTGAAAATTCCATAGAAGCTAAAGAGACTTTCTATCTGACATTGTGACATGATCTTATGTAAACATGTAGATATACATTTTGTCTGATGTAATGAAGAATATATGGGAGAAGGCAATGGCAACCCACTCCAGTACTCTTGCCTGGGAAATCCCATGGACAGAGGAGCCTGGTAGGCTGCAGTCCATGGGGTCGCTAAGAGTCGGACACGACTGAGCGACTTCACTTTCCCTTTTCACTTTCATGCATTGGAGAAGGTAATGGCAACCCACTCCAGTGTTCCTGCCTGGAGAATCCCAGGGATGGGGAAGCCTGGTGGGCTGTCATCTCTGGGGTCGCACAGAGTCGGACATGACTGAAGCGACTTAGCAGCAGCAGCAGCAGCAGCAGCAGCAGTGAAGAATATAACTTCTTTTTTTTTTTGTGTATTTATTTATTTTTTTACACGAACTCCCAAACATGAACCCCCCTCCCACCTCCCACCCCACATCTTCCCTCCAGATCATCCCCATACACCAGCCCCAAGCATCCTGCATCCTGCATTGAACATAGACTGGCAATTCATTTCTTACATGATAGTATACATATTTCAATGCTATTCTCCCAAATCATCCCCCCCTCTCCCTCTCCCTCTCCTTCTCCCTCAGAGTCCATAAGACCACTCTACACATCTGTATCTCTTTTGCTGTCTTGCATTCAGGGTCCTCATTACCATCTTTCTAAATTCCATATATATGTGTTAGTATACTGTATTGGTGTTTTTCTTTCTGGCTTACTTCACTCTGTATAATTGGTTCCAGTTTCATCCATCTTATTAGAACTGATTCAAATGTATTCTTTTTAATGGCTGAGTAATACTCCATTGTGTATATATACCACAGCTTTCTTATCCATTCATCCGCTGATGGACATCTAGGTTGTTTCCATGTCCTGGCTATTATAAACAGTGCTGCAATGAACATTGGGGTACATGTGTCTCTTTC
>SJYX01009098.1:330000-373549 GCA_006410675.1 Oreotragus oreotragus | reverse complement strand
TGGTTATCTGGGTCGTGACTGTAGTGCGTAGCCATTCCCTTCTCCAGGGGATCTTCCCGACCCAGGGACTGAACCCAGGTCTCCTGCACTGCAGGCAGATTCTTTACTGTCTGAGCCTTCAGGGAAGCCCCTAGTGTTTGGGAGATCTTGTTTTCTTGTTAGGGCATCCCAGGTGGCTCTAGGGGTGAAGAAACTGTCTACCAATGCAAGAGACATAAGAGATATGGGTTTGATCCCTGGGTAGGGGAGATCTCCTGGGGGAAAGCGTGGCAACCCACTCCAGTATTCTTGCCTGGGAAATCCCACGGACAGAGAAGCCTGGTGCACTGCAGTCCACGAGGTTGCAAAGAGTCAGACATGACCGAAGCAACTTAGCACACAAGCATGTTTTCTTGTTAAAGGATCCTAGTATATGGCATTGTCCACATGTGGACTGCTGAAATGGAGGCCAGAAGGAAGTCCATAGAGCCTTTGACCTACAGAGAGACAGAGAAAGAGAAAGAGAGATGAATAGGAAA
The DNA here is from genome assembly GCA_006410675.1 of Oreotragus oreotragus. Lineage (NCBI taxonomy): Eukaryota > Metazoa > Chordata > Mammalia > Artiodactyla > Bovidae > Oreotragus > Oreotragus oreotragus. The sequence continues at coordinate 373,031 of SJYX01009098.1, read as the reverse complement.
AGCAAGAAAGACCCATAGGACAGGTAGCACACAGAGATGTGCCTCACATCGTATTTACTGGAGACTCCCCTCATAATTTATGTACTTCTCAAAGGACCCAGTTGGTGCTATTTATTTCATCTCTGGCTCTGTGATCTTCCGTTCCATGCACGCTGGATTTGATTGAGATTAGACAAATTACTGTTTCCTTGAAAAGGGAAACTTCTGAAGCAATTGCTAAATGTCACATATGATAAATTTAATTTCTCACATAGGTACTATTTACTTCTTTAAAGTCGGTATAAATGATTAAATGGGAATAACTTATATAACTCAAAGCAAACATATACACACATACCAAAACTTTAGATGAATGGCTTGGCTGCCTGCCACCAGAAATCTATTTCCCTTTTATTATTTGAAGCAAACACAAAATTAAATCAACACCATCAAGGGTTTGCCCACTTGGAAAGGATATTGCATTCCAGAGCGGTCCAAAGGTTACACTACTCATGACAATTATATATTGTTTTCTCTAAAGTCCAAGGAAAGATAATAATTATTTTCTTCCTTCATACTAGCTTTCCAGCACTCCTTTTTCCTCTGAAAGGGAGAAGCACATCTTTTGTGCATTTTGCAAACTATCCTTCTTTGGGTAATCCTCCTACTGCTAAGCCTATCTATTTGCTGCTGTGGTTTTACCATTTTTGTCATTGCAGCCTGAATGGACTAAGGGATCCTTGATTTCAGAAGTAGAGAAGACACTCATGAAAACCATTCAGACTATTGCCATTCCTATACTGGACAGATAACTACATAAGAATGAGCTACTGGAGGTCAGAGGTTATGTTTTGACCAGATGACCACAAATAAATGGTTTCTAAATATATATTGGATGCCATCTCATTGAGTGAGCTAATTAAGTCCTAAAATTAAATGCTAGTGGAGTTTCTCACTTCTATCAAGATTAATACTCAAGATGCTCCCATGTATATACTTAAAACTTACAAAGTCACCCTTTGTTATCTGAAGTGAAATGAAAAAATGAAGATTCAGGAAATCCTGACTTGTAGTGATAGATTTTTAACCCATGTTTGAGCTTCAGTTTCTGTAGTTCTAAAGTGATAATTCTTGTCACACAGAATCTCTGGTAGCAGTTAAGGAGATATAAATGAAAAGAATTTTTGTAAACTTCTGAGTGATGTTCAAATATTGGAAACTAGGAGACTTTAAAGGATTATACATTTAAAGTATCTTTTATACCATCATATCAGTTCAGTTCAGTTCAGTCACTCAGTCGTGTCCGACTCTTTGCGACCCCATGAATCGCAGCACGAGTGAACTCCGGGAGATGGTGATGGACAGGGAGGCCTGGCGTGCTGCTATTCATGGGGTGGCAAAGAGTCAGACACGACTGAGTGACTGAACTGACTGAACTGACTCCTGCATCTCCTGCAATGCAGGAAGATTATCAACTGGGCCTCTGGGAAGCCCGGAGGGCAGGGATGGGGGATAGCAATACTCTGTGATTTGTGATCAATCAGGATGAAGCCTAGAGCCAAGTGTAGGCCTTCTTATGGCCTCTGCTCACAAAGCCCTGTGATCCTAAGGGAGGCTCAGGAGAAGGAAGGATGGTACAAAATATATGCAGAGAGGAACATTCCTGGAAGACAAGGACATGGGTATTTATTTTAGACGGAGGTCCATCAGGAGGCACAGGAGGCACTGAAGCAAGTTAACTCTGGAAGACAAAGGCCATTGAAGGGGATGTCAACAAAGTCGCCCTCATGGGTGGCCAGCATTAGTCCCCGGGGACTTCTGAAACCAAAGGGCGTTTGCCTCAGAATTGTGCCAGTGGAGGATGGGGAGGCTGGAGCACTTACCCACCCACTTCCTCCCTGAGCCCTGGGCATTAACTTCCCAGCACTTTGCAGTTGCTCTTGGCCCCTCAGGGAAACCAGCAGGCAGATAAGAGAGACTGGGTTCCAGAGGACGGGGTGTTGAGAACGATCTTCATAACCACAGGTGAATTCATGTGGGCTGGGACACAGGACAGGAAGCCCAGGTGTCTATGATGCCCATGGATCCCCAAGGATGCCAGAAAAGAGCAGAAGGCTCTCCCCTTCGTGGGGCTGGTTTCTTCCAGGTGAGAGAGGCAAACACGGAGGTTCCCGGCTTCTGTGCATGCCCAGGACTTTCAGAGAAACTTGGAGACTGTGCCCCATCCCTCTCCAGCTACAGAATGCCAGTGTCTAAACTTCCCACTCCCCACAGTCTGACTTATTTGGAGACTCTCTGGAGCCTCCAAGGTTGGGCAGAGACTTCTTGTAGCCCTGGTAGGAAATGCCACCCCGCTAAGGCTGACAGTCTCCCCTTCTCCACGGCCCCCACCTTCACACCAATCTGTAGCTGGCACCTCCACCCTTTAAGGGCCTGGTAGGGACCTGTGACAGATACAGAACGTTTTAATTTTGGAAGTCATTGATCTGGAGCACATTAACAAATGACACCTGTCATTTGAAATGTTGTTTCCCATTCATCTTGTCTTATCTGAGCACCAACTGCATCAGATAGGATACAGGCCAGTTTTCAGGGACAAATTGCTTGCAGGTCCTCCCTCGCCCCAGAGCCAAGAGGAATTGTCCCACAGTGGCAGTGCCCGTGAGGATGGCTCCAGGGCCAAGGACAGGAGAAAGTAGTAGGCAATTGCCTGGGAGTGGCTAAGAATAGGGGCTCCTTATTTCCACCATGAAGGAATCTTCTGGTACCTTTCAGCAGTGAGTTGGAGAGAGATCTGTCAGTTGCACGTGGACCTCAATAGGTAGCTTCATGTATGTGAAAAGCACCAAGCCAGGGGTTCATCACAGGTGCCTGGAGCTTGCTTCTATCTAGCATGATGTGAACCTGAGCAGACACTTTTCCCTCTCTTTTCTTTCAGGACACCATCTGTAAACATAAGCTTGGAAGTCTCTTCCCTGCCCTGTTTCACTAGGCTGCTCAACAGGGTTGAGGCAGAATGGTCCTAAGAAAAGTAGAAGGAACCGTGGAGATGCACTTTATTTATAAATTGATGTGGATCAGTCAAAGTCAAGACAACCTGCATAGGCTGGGCAAGGCTGGGCAGAGTGACTCACCTATAGCTCCGCCACAGATTCAGTGATGATAATCTCTCTGAACAAAGGCAGAATGTTCCAGCAGAAGGAATGGGGTCCAGCCCAGAAACCAAGCTCCAAGAAGGAGGGTTGCTAGTCTATCCCCAGCTCTGCCCTAGACACAGGATTTCTGCTTTGGGGTGAGGACAATTCCTAGATCTTAGTGGAAGCCTTCTTGCTCCCTAACATTCCTCTTGCCTCATTTGGACACTCTAAGTAAGCCTCTGAAGAATATTTTGGTGTCCTCAAGGGGAGGATGGGACGAATTGAAAGAGTAGCATTGAAATATACACACTACCATGTGTAAAATCGACAGCTAGTGGGAAGCTGCTCTATAGCACAGGGAGCTCAGCTCTGTGATGGCCTAGAGGGGTGGGATGGTGTGGGAGGTGGGAGGAAGGCTCAAGAGGGAAGAGATATGTGTATACATACAGCTGATTCACTTTGTTGTATAGTAGAAACTAGCACAACATTGTAAAGCAATTGTACTCCAATAAAAAAAGAGTGTTTTGGTGTCCTCAATGCTATAAAGGAGTGTCCTGGCAAAACGTCCACACAAAACGTCCCTGGATCTCAAGGTGATCTAGACTTCAGGCAGTTAGAACATAACATTCCTCTCCTGGACACTGAGCTGAGTTCAGGGTTGGCTATATGATCTAATTAGAACCCAAGCAATGCAACGAAATGCTTTCTGGGCCTTCCAGAAGAGAACCTTTCATTCTTGTCAGCTAGACTTGAAGCTGAGGATGGGATCCTAAAGGACAGGAAGCATTCTTTCCACCATGTGGAGCCTAAGATGGAAGTCGACCTGGTAGAAGGCAGAACTCAGAAAAGGAAAAAATTGTTTTCCAGTGGTACCATTTGAGCTCTGAATCCAGCTGTGCCTGGAGCTGAACTCACCCCCTGGGACTTTCAGCTTTGAAAGCCAATGAATTTCTTCTGTGCTTAAGTCATTTTGAATTAGGATTCCTGTCTCTTGCAACTGTCACACCTGGAGAAGAGACAGCATCTTTACAAACAGTCCAGCTGGCATTCTCACTGTACACCAGTGTCTTTTCAGCCTGGATCATGTGAGTTTGCCCTGAAAAACGGAGGATTTTGGATGCACTGGAAAGGTCTACATTCTGAACTTGAATGGTGGAGAACTTAGCCAGGGTATAAGGTATCAGTGAAAGACCCTTCCCAAGTGGCCATCTCTAGCCCTGCGTAAGAACTTGGTGGTCACCACGGATGGTACCTTATTTGTCAATTGACATGCTGCCCTCGACCTCCTTCCTTCATGATGAGGCTAAGAAGATAACAGGAATTAGATTATATACCATTCGTTTCTTTATTTACTCAGATGTTCTTTAATTCATTCAACAAATAAATAAAAAAGGCAATGGTGAATGATAAGTCTAGTAAAGTTGACTGACGTGGGAGTAACATTCACACTACTGCATTTAACAACAGTGTGGTATATATACTGCAGAAGCTGTGGTTCCCAAAGGGCTTCAGGCAAGGGTATCTATTGGGAGTGCTGGGCCACGTCAGGGGCCTCAGTGCAGTGTATGCCCACTGGGGAGCCAGTGCCAAATGCCACCTTTGTCAGAGGTGGCGTCTCTCCCACCAAGGCTCTGGCCAGGAGACGTACGGACTAGGATGTTGGTTGGTGGATGGTGAATAGCCATTGGAGGAGCAGAAGTATTTCAACATTTTAACAGCTGGCATGGTGTTTGGGGTGAGTATTGGCTGCACTTCAGGTCTAATGAAATCCAGACTTTGAAGAGCTTGGCACAGCAAGTTGAGAAATCTGCATCCTACTTTGAAGACAATGCGGAGCCACTGGGGGCATTAAGAAAGAGAGTGGCATAACCAGATTTGTGATGTGGAAGCACATGTCTAGTGACAGCCTGGAAAGATGACTGGATATAAGACCAGAGACAGGTAGCCTTAATGGTTGTGACAGTTGTCACAAGCTGGTGACAGTTGTCCAGGCAAAAGATGATGTGGCGGACCGTGTTAGAACAATCTTTTCCCCTTCAGAGGTTACTGGGCTGAGTGGCTTGGAAGAAGGTGGCTGTGTGGTGATGTGGGTGGGTTGGCTGAGAATAACATCTTTTCGGATGGTGCAGGGTAAGAGTTGGCTGTTTGATGCAATTCATTTCCTGTTGTGTGTAGAAAGCTCCTAAACATTCCCAAGAATCCTGCCATTGCAAGATATCACCCTCCGTTCCTTAACTTGGATGCTCCACTGGGATTCTGAAAATCTTCATTCCATAGGTAGACATCAGTGAGGACACTGAGCTGCTTAGCTTTGATTATCTCTACTTGAAAGGCTCAAGATAAAGTTTCCAAAGAATGCTCCTGCCTTCTCTGCTGGAGGTGAGGGCACTTACGTGTCTCAGGCCCTTAACCAATCACACTCCACCAGCAACCCTGAGAGTTCCTGAATATTCATGACTGTAAATGAGTGGGTAACGAACTCTGGGAAATACACTCCTCAAACATTTGCTGATGCCTACTGTGCACCAGGCCTTACTGTTAGGGAGAATAGTGACTGAAATTGCCCACCCTGCCCAGGGACCACAGTAACCCCTTGCATGAGTTAATAGGAGATAACAAGCCACCACCAACCAGAAGAATTTGGGAAAGGTCAAAAGGAGACACTACATGTCCTACCAACCTCCCAGAGTCACCTTGCTGGAATCCAATTAGGCCGAACAATGTGTGCACCACCAGGAAGGACCCTGAGTCAGAATAATTACCCAGAGGAAACCAGGAAACTAATCCCATCACCATAAAGCCCGAGACCATGAGCCATGTGGTGGAGCAACTCCCCCGGGGTGACTGGCCTTCCTGTTCCCCACCCGGGTGTCCTTTCCCAATAAAGTCTCTCGCCTTGTCAGCTTGTGTATCTCTCCAGGCAGCTCATTTCCCAGTGTTAGACAAGAGCCCGCTCTAGGGCCCTGGAAGGGGTCCTAGTTCCTGCAACACTGCTGCTGTTTTCACACCAGTGCATCACGGAACACTTCACCAATCCATACGTGGAAGTGCTCTAGGCAAATCCAAAGCTGTATTTTACTTCCCCATTAGGCAAAGCCCATGTTGTTGGGCTTTCAGTAGTGTCAGTGTCAGGGTTATCTAGGATCTCCAGCAATTGCTCCCTCCTTGGTTCTTCTGTTCCCCTAAGGTAATTCTTAGGCATCTAAAGACTATGGGTCTAGGAGGCTGCAGGTCAGAGCAAGCACCAGTGTAGCAGGTCATCTCTGCTATTCCCGAGCACTGGAGAACAGTGTTCTCATAAACATCCTCTTTATTGCACCATGGTGTCTTCTACAGAATCTGAAAGGAGCAGCTCTAAGGACCCAAATCTGCCACTCAGTCCAAACTAGACTTTGGCCTTGGGGATGGTTTTGCAATTAAGTATGTGACATGGTTCTCTGCTGATAATCCCCTTGCTGCCACTAGGAAGCAGAGTCAAAGCTGCTACTCACTGGAGAGCTTTCTTTTTGATTCAAAATTGGGCCCTTAAAGGAGACAACTAACTCTTTGTACTGAACATTCAAAAACTACTATTGTTAAGGGCAGCTTTTGAACCAACAAAGACAGTATCATTTTCTCGCAGAGACTCAAGGGAGAGCCTGTCTGACTAGGTGTGGGTATGGGGAAGGGGACTCACAGGGAGGAATTGTTGATGATATGGGGGAGGAAAAAGGGGTCTCAAGGATTGGAGAAAGCCGAGAAAAACCCAGGAAGAATCTGGATTGTCTTGAGGGCCAGCCTTGTGGTGGGTAAAGAGAGGCTGAGCAACTCCCCTGAGGGTACCAGGGATGCCAAATAACCTAATGGGAGGAATCTGCTGGAATCCTGGATCAAGGTTAATGCCAGTAATTGCTAATACTCCCATTGCACTTAATATGTGTCAGGGACTACTGTGTTCTTTGCACTTCTTAATGCATTTAATCTTCTCATCAATACTATGAGATAAACATCAGAATTGCTACTATTAGCATATTCCAAATGACGAAATTGAGGCAGAGAGAGGTTGAATAATTTGCTCAAGCCACTGAGCTGGTGACTGGTGAAGTGGGATGCAGAGCTGGGGAATTGGCTCCAGGGTCTGCGCTGAGAACCGCTGTTCCAGGACGAGGCCTGGGGAGTAGGTCCCCAAGTGCACCAGCAGAAGAGCCAGGCTGAGTTCCTTGGGTCCTCATTTTACCACCTTTGTGATGGAGGAAGGGTGGATAATGATGAGTCTGGTGAAAGTAAATGAGACAGAGTGAAGAAAAAGAGCTTTGTGGGTTGAAGGTTTCTGTACACACATTCAGGGAGGTGGTTTAGTTTGCTCCTGTGGTGAGGGGAGAAGAAGAGGCTGGAAGACTGACTTTCCCAAGGAGAATCCAGCTGGTACCCCAGCGATGGGGACCTCACAGAGGCACTGAGACCAGAGAAGAGATGAGAGGCAGGAGAGGACACCTGGGAAAGGAAGCGAGCCTGGTGGTCAGCAGCCATCAGGGATACATCCAACTAGATATGAATTCAGAGTGCTTGCCTCCATATAAGACCCCATCTGGAGGCCCCCTGGGGAATCTGAACACTTCGTTGGAGCCCAGCTGAGGCACTCCTCCTGCTTACCTGCTCGCCATACCCTGCAGGTCCCCGGATGCTTGCCACACCGCCCTCCCACACAGAGGTCCCCGGATATTGTCATCAGGCTTCTCCCTCCATCCCTCTCACTCCTCTTGAAACCCTCCTCATCTCTCCAGGCCCAGTGCCAAGGCTGCCGCAATCCTGAAGCTTCCATGCCATTTTTAAGGTTAAAGAGAACCCGGCTCCCTGCATGATCCACAGTGCAGCATTTTCCACTTTATTCTGTTTGTTGGCCTCATTTGTCTCTTCCTCCCATGAGCTCCCTGAGCTCAGGGAAAAAGCCTTTGTTAAACTGAATTGAGGAGAATTTGGGGAGTACCCAGAGCCTCCCTCCAGCTCTGCGTGTGACTGCAGGTTAGTCACGAAACCTCTCTGGGCCAGTCTCCCGTCTGATGAGGAGAGGGTTGGGCTGGATGATTCTGAGGTCCTTGCAGCACTGACCTCCCTGCTGTTCTAGGGATGGGACACCACCAGATGGGGAATCGCTGGGCAAGCAGAGGTCAGCCTGTGTGTCTGAGAGGCTGAGCCCACTCACCTGTGCTCTCTGTGGACCAGACTCTGTGTGTCTTTAGTGTTGGTTGAATCTCACAGTTGGCTCTGAGAGGTGGTTTAGGACCCGGAGTGGGTAGAATTAACACCTACTTTATTGAGCTGGCAACAAGAATTTGGTTGGCAATAAATTGTTTTGCCAATGAGAACATAATCACTTCTCATCAGATTACCCCTCACCAGGGGCTGTTCTTAAATCCTTTCCATGTCCCATCCAGCTCTGACTTGGAAGAAAAAAAAATTAAAAACAAATTAGATGTTAGGATGATGAATTTGATGAAGGGCAAAGATTCCCTGAGGCTTTTCCTCCTGCAGAGACACTCAGGAAGTGGGGAGGGGGTTCACCAGCAAGCTTAAGAAGCTGCCAGAGGAGTCTAAGGCTGTGAGAGTCAGCTGCACTCCCACCGTCTCACTCCCATGTTGCATGAAACTGGGGTTCAGGCCTGGTTCCACTGTGCATGCACTTACTCACAAGGCAGCAAATAAAACCGTCCCCGGAGCCTGCTCTGTGAGCCTTCCATCCTTTCACATCTAAACTTACCTTGCGTGAAAGGAGGAAGCAGATGCAACAAAATTCCAGTTGTGGGATTCCATGCTCATAGTCAATATCAGACAGCTGGAAGGTCTCCTAAACCAGTGCCAGAGCCAGCACCAGGCCTCGGGGTAAAGGGCACAGGTCTCCGGGATTCTCCTGCCCTGACTGTGCTCAGGGGAGCATTGTCTCCAGAGCATTTTCAGCCCGTCCATGTAGCCGAACACCTTTCGTTCCTTTGGTGCAAGCCCACCTCTGATACTCATCTCGCCAGTAAACAGGCTGTAGTTTTCACCAAGAAGCCCCATTTCTGGCCTGCAAATATGCTGATTTTCAGAGTCTCAGCTGTCGATGGAAATACAAATAACAGAAGTGTTGACAACAGTTGCTTGTGGCACATGGGCTTTCTCTTGGGTGCGTTGTTAGCAGCTGTCCCCAGGTCTGGGGGTTCCTGATTAGGGCAACAGCTTGGAAAATTGAATTCTACTCTACGCTGAAGTATTGGAAAGTAAATCACACACATCATAACAAGGGAACCCAAACAGGAGATCTTGTGACCCTGCCAATCACTGAGTTTGGAGAGAGAACGTGATTTACTGAACCATGTCTCATGCAGAGGCCCGATCCCTTGCTAGAGAGTCAGTCCCTGACTGAGTCCACAACCCCAGATATGGACCCCAAGCCCCATCACTAGCTGACCACTGACCCTGGCCACAGATGGAAGCACCGTGCTCTGCAGAGCCTGGACCCCCGGCAAGTCTAACTCCAGCCCCGGAGGCGAGCTGGCAGGGAGTTAAGAACATCATGTGATTCTAACTATTCAGGCTACAGGATAAGCCTTCAAGCCTGAAAGTCCCTAGTAAATTTAGCTTGGTTTGAATATTCTGTCAGTTGCTTTCCTGGGAGAGATGTGGATTTTCACCTCCTTAGGATACAAACCACTAATTCAGGCCTCTGGGAGTTATTTCATCGGGGTCTTTCACTTCTTATAAACGTACTGCCTAGAGTTTTGGCACATCTGGGGACTCAGAGTCAGTTTAGCATTTTAAAGAAGCAAAAGAATATGTAAAACATCCTAATAAAAATATAGTTAGAGCCCACACGGGAGGAATAATTATTACATTAATGCATTGGGCTCTTATTCCCAAAGGCAATTTTGCTTATGTAAAATCTGTCCCCTTCACCTTCCAATCCTTGTTAACTGGTCTCAGGGAATGACAATGTATTTACATTTTCTTTCCTGAGAACTCCGGAATTTCTGAGTCTGATATTTGAAGTCCCCTCACTTTTTAAAAAAGTTATTATTACTGGAATATAGTTGGTTTACAACGTTGTGTTACTTTTTGCTGTACAACAAAGTGAATCAGTTATATACAGACATGTAGCCACTCTTTTTTAGATTTCTCCCCATAGAGGTCATTACAGGGAACTGAGTAGAGTTCCCTGTGCTATGGAAAAGAATCCGCCTGCCAACGTAGGAGACATAAGGATGCAGGTTCGATCCCTGGCTCGGGAAGATCCTTTGGAAGAGGGCACACAACCCACTCCAGTATTCCTGGCTGGAGAATCCCATGGACAGAGGAGTCTGGCAGGCTGCAGTCCTTAGGGTTGCACAGAGTCAGACACATCTGTAGTGACTTAGCATGCACGCACCCTGTGCTACACAGTAGGTCCTTGTTAGTCAGCTATTTTACACCCAGTCACGTGTATGTTAATCCCCGTCTCAAATTTGCCCCTTCCTCCTTTCTCCCCAGTAACCATAGGATTGTTTTCCACACCTGTGACTCTATCTCTGTTTTCTAAATAAGTTCATTTGCACTGTTTTTTAAGATTCCACATATAAGTGATATTATATGATGTTTGCCTTTGTCTGACTTTACTTAGTATGACAATCTCTAGGTCCATCCATTTTGCTGCAAGTGGCATTATTTCATTCATTCTTATGACTGCAACCTTCCATTATCTATATAGACTGTATCTTCTTTATCCATTTCTCTGTTGATGGACTTTTAAGTTGCTTCCATATCCTGGCCCCCTCACTGTTTTTAGTTATGATGTAAGGCATAAAACAAACACTACCATGAACAGGTTCCAAGCTTTGGAATCAGATATCTGGGCCTCCTATCATAGCTCTGCCCTGCACTAGCTGTGTAACCTTGGGCTCTTGGCTTCAGCCTCTCTGAGCCTCAGTGTCTGCATTTGAAAAATGGGGCTAATAAAACTTATCTTATTAGGCGTTATGGGTTGACTACACTGTGTTGTAAAGTACTGGTCATTTAGAAAGTGCTCAGTTAAGAGTAGTTGCTATGAGTTCAAGGCTAACCCAAAAAAGAAGCTGTGTATGGAAATAGCATTAGGAACACTTACATTTGGGCGCTGTGATTGCTTCTATTTGAAGAATAATTATTCATGAGCCTTAGTAAACCTAAAGCCTGGCAAGTGGTCTTTTAATTTCATGGCTGCTGTCACTGTCTGCAGTGATTTAGGAGCCCAAGAAAATAAAGTCTACCACTGTTTCCATTTTTTTTCCAATCTACTTGCCATGAAGTGATGGGACTGGATGCCATGATCTTAGTTTTTTACAGTGCTTTACAATTTATAAAATTTTCATGCACGACTTCTTACAGTCCCATAATAGCCTTTTCCTTATCCCTATCTTGCCGCTACCCCTTCCCTTTCCCTACTGGTAGCCACGAGTTTGTTTTCTGTATTTCCGAGTCTGCTTCCTTTTTTGTTATATTCACTAGCTTGGTGTGTGTTTTAGATTCTACATATAAGTGATATTACATAGTATTTGTCTTTCTCTGTCTGACTTATTTCACTTAGCACAAGACCCTCCAAGTCTATTCAAATATCCTTCTTTTTTATGGCTGAGTAGTATTCCATTGTATATATACATCACGTCTTCTTTAGCCTTTTCTCTGTTGATGGACACTTATGTTGCTTTCATAACTTGGCAGTTGTAAATAGTGCTACTATGAGCACTGGGGGCTTCCCTGGTGATGCTAGTGGTAGAGAGTCTGCCTGCCAGTGCAAGAGATGCAGCTTTGAACCCTGGGTTGGGAAGATGCCCCGGAGTAGGGAATGACAACCCACTCCAGTATTCTTGCCTGGAAAATTCCATGGACAGAGGAACCTATGTTAGACAAGAGCCCGCTCTAGGGCCCTGGAAGGGGTCCTAGTTCCTGCAACACTGCTGCTGTTTTCACACCAGTGCATCACGGAACACTTCACCAATCCATACGTGGAAGTGCTCTAGGCAAATCCAAAGCTGTATTTTACTTCCCCATTAGGCAAAGCCCATGTTGTTGGGCTTTCAGTAGTGTCAGTGTCAGGGTTATCTAGGATCTCCAGCAATTGCTCCCTCCTTGGTTCTTCTGTTCCCCTAAGGTAATTCTTAGGCATCTAAAGACTATGGGTCTAGGAGGCTGCAGGTCAGAGCAAGCACCAGTGTAGCAGGTCATCTCTGCTATTCCCGAGCACTGGAGAACAGTGTTCTCATAAACATCCTCTTTATTGCACCATGGTGTCTTCTACAGAATCTGAAAGGAGCAGCTCTAAGGACCCAAATCTGCCACTCAGTCCAAACTAGACTTTGGCCTTGGGGATGGTTTTGCAATTAAGTATGTGACATGGTTCTCTGCTGATAATCCCCTTGCTGCCACTAGGAAGCAGAGTCAAAGCTGCTACTCACTGGAGAGCTTTCTTTTTGATTCAAAATTGGGCCCTTAAAGGAGACAACTAACTCTTTGTACTGAACATTCAAAAACTACTATTGTTAAGGGCAGCTTTTGAACCAACAAAGACAGTATCATTTTCTCGCAGAGACTCAAGGGAGAGCCTGTCTGACTAGGTGTGGGTATGGGGAAGGGGACTCACAGGGAGGAATTGTTGATGATATGGGGGAGGAAAAAGGGGTCTCAAGGATTGGAGAAAGCCGAGAAAAACCCAGGAAGAATCTGGATTGTCTTGAGGGCCAGCCTTGTGGTGGGTAAAGAGAGGCTGAGCAACTCCCCTGAGGGTACCAGGGATGCCAAATAACCTAATGGGAGGAATCTGCTGGAATCCTGGATCAAGGTTAATGCCAGTAATTGCTAATACTCCCATTGCACTTAATATGTGTCAGGGACTACTGTGTTCTTTGCACTTCTTAATGCATTTAATCTTCTCATCAATACTATGAGATAAACATCAGAATTGCTACTATTAGCATATTCCAAATGACGAAATTGAGGCAGAGAGAGGTTGAATAATTTGCTCAAGCCACTGAGCTGGTGACTGGTGAAGTGGGATGCAGAGCTGGGGAATTGGCTCCAGGGTCTGCGCTGAGAACCGCTGTTCCAGGACGAGGCCTGGGGAGTAGGTCCCCAAGTGCACCAGCAGAAGAGCCAGGCTGAGTTCCTTGGGTCCTCATTTTACCACCTTTGTGATGGAGGAAGGGTGGATAATGATGAGTCTGGTGAAAGTAAATGAGACAGAGTGAAGAAAAAGAGCTTTGTGGGTTGAAGGTTTCTGTACACACATTCAGGGAGGTGGTTTAGTTTGCTCCTGTGGTGAGGGGAGAAGAAGAGGCTGGAAGACTGACTTTCCCAAGGAGAATCCAGCTGGTACCCCAGCGATGGGGACCTCACAGAGGCACTGAGACCAGAGAAGAGATGAGAGGCAGGAGAGGACACCTGGGAAAGGAAGCGAGCCTGGTGGTCAGCAGCCATCAGGGATACATCCAACTAGATATGAATTCAGAGTGCTTGCCTCCATATAAGACCCCATCTGGAGGCCCCCTGGGGAATCTGAACACTTCGTTGGAGCCCAGCTGAGGCACTCCTCCTGCTTACCTGCTCGCCATACCCTGCAGGTCCCCGGATGCTTGCCACACCGCCCTCCCACACAGAGGTCCCCGGATATTGTCATCAGGCTTCTCCCTCCATCCCTCTCACTCCTCTTGAAACCCTCCTCATCTCTCCAGGCCCAGTGCCAAGGCTGCCGCAATCCTGAAGCTTCCATGCCATTTTTAAGGTTAAAGAGAACCCGGCTCCCTGCATGATCCACAGTGCAGCATTTTCCACTTTATTCTGTTTGTTGGCCTCATTTGTCTCTTCCTCCCATGAGCTCCCTGAGCTCAGGGAAAAAGCCTTTGTTAAACTGAATTGAGGAGAATTTGGGGAGTACCCAGAGCCTCCCTCCAGCTCTGCGTGTGACTGCAGGTTAGTCACGAAACCTCTCTGGGCCAGTCTCCCGTCTGATGAGGAGAGGGTTGGGCTGGATGATTCTGAGGTCCTTGCAGCACTGACCTCCCTGCTGTTCTAGGGATGGGACACCACCAGATGGGGAATCGCTGGGCAAGCAGAGGTCAGCCTGTGTGTCTGAGAGGCTGAGCCCACTCACCTGTGCTCTCTGTGGACCAGACTCTGTGTGTCTTTAGTGTTGGTTGAATCTCACAGTTGGCTCTGAGAGGTGGTTTAGGACCCGGAGTGGGTAGAATTAACACCTACTTTATTGAGCTGGCAACAAGAATTTGGTTGGCAATAAATTGTTTTGCCAATGAGAACATAATCACTTCTCATCAGATTACCCCTCACCAGGGGCTGTTCTTAAATCCTTTCCATGTCCCATCCAGCTCTGACTTGGAAGAAAAAAAAATTAAAAACAAATTAGATGTTAGGATGATGAATTTGATGAAGGGCAAAGATTCCCTGAGGCTTTTCCTCCTGCAGAGACACTCAGGAAGTGGGGAGGGGGTTCACCAGCAAGCTTAAGAAGCTGCCAGAGGAGTCTAAGGCTGTGAGAGTCAGCTGCACTCCCACCGTCTCACTCCCATGTTGCATGAAACTGGGGTTCAGGCCTGGTTCCACTGTGCATGCACTTACTCACAAGGCAGCAAATAAAACCGTCCCCGGAGCCTGCTCTGTGAGCCTTCCATCCTTTCACATCTAAACTTACCTTGCGTGAAAGGAGGAAGCAGATGCAACAAAATTCCAGTTGTGGGATTCCATGCTCATAGTCAATATCAGACAGCTGGAAGGTCTCCTAAACCAGTGCCAGAGCCAGCACCAGGCCTCGGGGTAAAGGGCACAGGTCTCCGGGATTCTCCTGCCCTGACTGTGCTCAGGGGAGCATTGTCTCCAGAGCATTTTCAGCCCGTCCATGTAGCCGAACACCTTTCGTTCCTTTGGTGCAAGCCCACCTCTGATACTCATCTCGCCAGTAAACAGGCTGTAGTTTTCACCAAGAAGCCCCATTTCTGGCCTGCAAATATGCTGATTTTCAGAGTCTCAGCTGTCGATGGAAATACAAATAACAGAAGTGTTGACAACAGTTGCTTGTGGCACATGGGCTTTCTCTTGGGTGCGTTGTTAGCAGCTGTCCCCAGGTCTGGGGGTTCCTGATTAGGGCAACAGCTTGGAAAATTGAATTCTACTCTACGCTGAAGTATTGGAAAGTAAATCACACACATCATAACAAGGGAACCCAAACAGGAGATCTTGTGACCCTGCCAATCACTGAGTTTGGAGAGAGAACGTGATTTACTGAACCATGTCTCATGCAGAGGCCCGATCCCTTGCTAGAGAGTCAGTCCCTGACTGAGTCCACAACCCCAGATATGGACCCCAAGCCCCATCACTAGCTGACCACTGACCCTGGCCACAGATGGAAGCACCGTGCTCTGCAGAGCCTGGACCCCCGGCAAGTCTAACTCCAGCCCCGGAGGCGAGCTGGCAGGGAGTTAAGAACATCATGTGATTCTAACTATTCAGGCTACAGGATAAGCCTTCAAGCCTGAAAGTCCCTAGTAAATTTAGCTTGGTTTGAATATTCTGTCAGTTGCTTTCCTGGGAGAGATGTGGATTTTCACCTCCTTAGGATACAAACCACTAATTCAGGCCTCTGGGAGTTATTTCATCGGGGTCTTTCACTTCTTATAAACGTACTGCCTAGAGTTTTGGCACATCTGGGGACTCAGAGTCAGTTTAGCATTTTAAAGAAGCAAAAGAATATGTAAAACATCCTAATAAAAATATAGTTAGAGCCCACACGGGAGGAATAATTATTACATTAATGCATTGGGCTCTTATTCCCAAAGGCAATTTTGCTTATGTAAAATCTGTCCCCTTCACCTTCCAATCCTTGTTAACTGGTCTCAGGGAATGACAATGTATTTACATTTTCTTTCCTGAGAACTCCGGAATTTCTGAGTCTGATATTTGAAGTCCCCTCACTTTTTAAAAAAGTTATTATTACTGGAATATAGTTGGTTTACAACGTTGTGTTACTTTTTGCTGTACAACAAAGTGAATCAGTTATATACAGACATGTAGCCACTCTTTTTTAGATTTCTCCCCATAGAGGTCATTACAGGGAACTGAGTAGAGTTCCCTGTGCTATGGAAAAGAATCCGCCTGCCAACGTAGGAGACATAAGGATGCAGGTTCGATCCCTGGCTCGGGAAGATCCTTTGGAAGAGGGCACACAACCCACTCCAGTATTCCTGGCTGGAGAATCCCATGGACAGAGGAGTCTGGCAGGCTGCAGTCCTTAGGGTTGCACAGAGTCAGACACATCTGTAGTGACTTAGCATGCACGCACCCTGTGCTACACAGTAGGTCCTTGTTAGTCAGCTATTTTACACCCAGTCACGTGTATGTTAATCCCCGTCTCAAATTTGCCCCTTCCTCCTTTCTCCCCAGTAACCATAGGATTGTTTTCCACACCTGTGACTCTATCTCTGTTTTCTAAATAAGTTCATTTGCACTGTTTTTTAAGATTCCACATATAAGTGATATTATATGATGTTTGCCTTTGTCTGACTTTACTTAGTATGACAATCTCTAGGTCCATCCATTTTGCTGCAAGTGGCATTATTTCATTCATTCTTATGACTGCAACCTTCCATTATCTATATAGACTGTATCTTCTTTATCCATTTCTCTGTTGATGGACTTTTAAGTTGCTTCCATATCCTGGCCCCCTCACTGTTTTTAGTTATGATGTAAGGCATAAAACAAACACTACCATGAACAGGTTCCAAGCTTTGGAATCAGATATCTGGGCCTCCTATCATAGCTCTGCCCTGCACTAGCTGTGTAACCTTGGGCTCTTGGCTTCAGCCTCTCTGAGCCTCAGTGTCTGCATTTGAAAAATGGGGCTAATAAAACTTATCTTATTAGGCGTTATGGGTTGACTACACTGTGTTGTAAAGTACTGGTCATTTAGAAAGTGCTCAGTTAAGAGTAGTTGCTATGAGTTCAAGGCTAACCCAAAAAAGAAGCTGTGTATGGAAATAGCATTAGGAACACTTACATTTGGGCGCTGTGATTGCTTCTATTTGAAGAATAATTATTCATGAGCCTTAGTAAACCTAAAGCCTGGCAAGTGGTCTTTTAATTTCATGGCTGCTGTCACTGTCTGCAGTGATTTAGGAGCCCAAGAAAATAAAGTCTACCACTGTTTCCATTTTTTTTCCAATCTACTTGCCATGAAGTGATGGGACTGGATGCCATGATCTTAGTTTTTTACAGTGCTTTACAATTTATAAAATTTTCATGCACGACTTCTTACAGTCCCATAATAGCCTTTTCCTTATCCCTATCTTGCCGCTACCCCTTCCCTTTCCCTACTGGTAGCCACGAGTTTGTTTTCTGTATTTCCGAGTCTGCTTCCTTTTTTGTTATATTCACTAGCTTGGTGTGTGTTTTAGATTCTACATATAAGTGATATTACATAGTATTTGTCTTTCTCTGTCTGACTTATTTCACTTAGCACAAGACCCTCCAAGTCTATTCAAATATCCTTCTTTTTTATGGCTGAGTAGTATTCCATTGTATATATACATCACGTCTTCTTTAGCCTTTTCTCTGTTGATGGACACTTATGTTGCTTTCATAACTTGGCAGTTGTAAATAGTGCTACTATGAGCACTGGGGGCTTCCCTGGTGATGCTAGTGGTAGAGAGTCTGCCTGCCAGTGCAAGAGATGCAGCTTTGAACCCTGGGTTGGGAAGATGCCCCGGAGTAGGGAATGACAACCCACTCCAGTATTCTTGCCTGGAAAATTCCATGGACAGAGGAACCTGGCGGGCTACAATCCGTGGGGCTGCAGAGTCGGACGTGACTGAGCACAGCAGCTGTAGCATGAGCACTGGGGTTCCTGTTGGGATGGGCTCTTTCCTGTCCGTTTTTGGATCCAGTTCTCCCTAGAATCCAACTGGGGAAGTATTACTCTCCTCCCTGTGTTACAGTTGAGGATGACATAGAAGCTGAGAGGGGACATGTCTGCCCATTTCCCAAGGCTGGTATGGAAGGGAATCAGAATTCAAACCAGATCTATTTGCCTTGAATCACTCTTATTAAAGGAGGGCATTTTCTTCAAGGTATGTGTTTGGGTTTCTAAGTAACACACGGAAAAACCTCCAGTGGTCACTTGATCTAAAATTTCTCTGGTCACTTTATAGTGGAAAAAGCCTTCTGAGGGAGATGAGGAAGAGAGAGAAGTCTTATAACTCCCCACGGGAACTGGAGGTGGCAGGGACAGACATGTCAAGTTGTCTGGTGGTGATCTTCACGCTGTTTTGTATTTTTATCTCTGGAGCATCTTCTACAAGCCAGGCCTCTCACTTGGTCCTCGCAGCATCTTTTCGAGGTAGTTATTAGTCCCTCCACTTCACAGATGAGGGGAATGGCTGATGAGAAGTTCTGTCCCCACAGTGACATAATCTGGTAAATTTTAGAACCAGTTTCTGAACCCAGGTTTGCTGATTGGAAAGTCCTTGCTGTTTTCACCACACAATATTATCGATTTAGGAGGTGGAAATTGAGACTTAGAAAGAATTATGATTTTTCTTTCTGGGATTCATGGTGACTGAAGTGAGAAAATAGAGAGGTTCAAGCAAATGCCTCAGAAGCCTACATTAACTTCTGAGTTGGCGTGATTTGGGAAGGAAGGTGTAGACACACCAGTTGGGATGGACGAGAAGGAAACATCTGGTCCAATACCGAAGCTCGGGCACAGAAAAGGAGCATGATCTGATAGGCCATTGTAGGAAAGAGAGAACATGCAGAAAGAACATGAGACTGGGGACCAAATCCTGCTCCACCATTTCCTACTGGGCACACTTGGGCAAGTGATATATTGAGCCTTAGTCTTCCTACTTAAAATGAGGATAAGTGGGGCCTGGTAAAAATTAGAAGAAAAGAAAAGCCCGCAGTAGGTATATGGCAGGCCCCAGCTTTTCCAGGCTACACAACTCTAAAAGGTGAAGACCAACACCTCCTACCTGGGCATCATTCCTGGAGGCGCTTCTGAGGCATATGGAGGGCACTGGAGGCTGGAACCTCTCCCTTCCCCAGTCACGGCTGAAAAACTGGGCTCTCGCTGGTAGGGCTCCCTGACCGTGGAGGTCAAAGCCAGGCCTCTCACTTGGTCCTCGCAGCATCTTTTCGAGGTAGTTATTAGTCCCTCCACTTCACAGATGAGGGGAAGGGCTGATGAGAAGTTCTGTCCCCACAGTGACATAATCTGGTAAATTTTAGAACCAGTTTCTGAACCCAGGTTTGCTGATTGGAAAGTCCTTGCTGTTTTCACCACACAATATTATCGATTTAGGAGGTGGAAATTGAGACTTAGAAAGAATTATGATTTTTCTTTCTGGGATTCATGGTGACTGAAGTGAGAAAATAGAGAGGTTCAAGCAAATGCCTCAGAAGCCTACATTAACTTCTGAGTTGGCATGATTTGGGAAGGAAGGTGTAGACACACCAGTTGGGATGGACGAGAAGGAAACATCTGGTCCAATACCGAAGCTCGGGCACAGAAAAGGAGCATGATCTGATAGGCCATTGTAGGAAAGAGAGAACATGCAGAAAGAACATGAGACTGGGGACCAAATCCTGCTCCACCATTTCCTACTGGGCACACTTGGGCAAGTGATATATTGAGCCTTAGTCTTCCTACTTAAAATGAGGATAAGTGGGGCCTGGTAAAAATTAGAAGAAAAGAAAAGCCTGCAGTAGGTATATGGCAGGCCCCAGCTTTTCCAGGCTACACAACTCTAAAAGGTGAAGACCAACACCTCCTACCTGGGCATCATTCCTGGAGGCGCTTCTGAGGCATATGGAGGGCACTGGAGGCTGGAACCTCTCCCTTCCCCAGTCACGGCTGAAAAACTGGGCTCTCGCTGGTAGGGCTCCCTGACCGTGGAGGTCGCAGAGAGAAGGGCCTGGGGTGGTCAGAACTTTTGGGGCAAAGAACTTGCAGAGTTCGGAAATCCAGCTGCGCGTTTCCTCAGTCTACAGCCCGAGGAGACTGGAGTAACAAACATACTGCAGTCCCACTGGCGGCTGCTTCCTTGTTGCTAAGCAACCAAATATTTGCTATTAAGTTCCTGTTGATGAAGCTAATTGCAAAGGTTAATTGTCCTCTGAGATGAAAAACGCTCCAGGAATGTACTTAGGAGTTGGTCTCTGTACTTCCGAGAGAACGTGATTTTTTGAAAAATCCTGTTTTCCAGATGGTGATGGTATCAGCACTTCGTTCTTCCTGCATTGTTCACCCCCTCAAGCAGAAGTTTTCAAACTCAAAGAAGGAGATGTTCAAGGGGACTCTTGCATGGAACCTCCATCTATGGAAGAGATCAAAGAAAGCTCACCTGGAGAGGGCAGAGTGGATTTCATAGCCCCACCCACCAGAGCCACGCCCACACAGGGACACGCCCACTCAGAGCCCTTCCTCTCGCCATCCTTCTACCCAGGGTCTTATCTGTTGTGCTGGTTGCTGGTTTCTCAGTTGTGTCTCCATCATTTCACTGTGAGATGCTTGAGAGGTTCTCACCTGTGTCTTCATCATTACACATTTACCTCCTTGAGAGGTAAAGCTGTGCTCAGGCTACCTTTGTGTCCTGAGTATCCAGCATGGAGTCTGATGCAGGGCAAGTGAACACCAGTGCATGTCTAATAAATGGCACCCTTATCTGTTGTGAACCAAGCTGGGTCAGGTGAATGCAGCTAAATTTCAAAGATCATACCATGGACTTCCAACACTGTTCCAGTTGCTGGGTCATGGGTCCCTAGGAAAGCAGGTCAGGGACACAAATAAGAGGAGAGAGTGGGTTTCCTTCTCACCTCCAGTACTTACTGGTTATGTGACCTTGGGAGATGGCCTCACCATCTTTAAATGGGGATTATAAAGTCCAGTTCGCCTCTGAGGGCTGTCCTAAGAACTGCTGTTGATTCTGTAAAGTCCAGGACGTGATGCCTGGCACAGGGCAGGGTTCAGGGAATGGTAGTTGGTTTTATTGTTGTTGTGTGTTTGTTGTAGTTGCTGTTTTACACCAAGAGGTTGAAGCGGTCCCTGTAGAGCAGTCTGCCTCAGGAAACTTCTGATTCAGTTCATGAAAGATCTAAGGAAAGACACAGCCACAAACCTGGGGACAGAAGACAGCAGGCAAAGAGGAGTAGGGTACAGCTCTCCAAACTGTCTCCAGTTGCTTTTCCATTTCACCAGTGAGGTTTCCTTCCAAGTAGACGCTGGTGGTGTCATTTGGGAGGCTAAGTGGTGGTAGGGTGATAACGTAGTGACCAGTTACTGGTCCTGACTCAGGATTACCTGTGGGAACCAATAGGCAGCTGGCAGCATCACTGAGTTGAGAGGCTCCCCAGGATCTGAGTGGGGCTGAGATCCTGACATCTGGGTTCCTGATGGGGTTGTTCCTTCAAAAGTGACATCTATTCGAGTCTGACACATCTTCCCTCTTTTCCTCATTCAGCATCTACTTAGGGGGCCCCCATCACAGGCCAGGATGAAGGGGTGTAGACAGAAATACATGAGTCCTATTTCAAGGAGGCGTGGTTCATGTGTGTACGCTCAGTCATGCCCAACACTGGGACCCCGTGGATTGTAGCCTGCCAGGCTCCTCTGTCCATGGGATTTTCCAGACAAGAATACTGGAGTAGGTTGCCACTTCCTCCTCCAGATGAGCTTCCCAACCCAGTGATCCAATTGGCATCTTCTGAGTCTCGTGCATTGGCAGGCAGTTTCTTTACCACTGAGCCAGAGCTCACAGTCTAATGCGGGGGTTGGCAATCTTTTAAAATAAAGGGCCAGCTAGTATAGTCATCCCTCAGTGTCTGCGGGGGATTGGTTCCAGAATACCTGCGTCCCCATCTTGTCGATACCAAACTCCTCAGATGCTCAAGTCCCTTATGTAAAATGGTATACTATTTGCATAAAATCTGAGCACATCTCTCACATGCTTTAAATCATCTCTAGATTACTTACAACACCTAGTACAATGTAAGTAGCTGTAAATACAATGTAAATGCTATGTAAGTAGTCGCCAGTGCACAGCAAATTCCAGTTTTGCTTTTTGGAACTTTCTGGAATTTTTTCCCAAATATTTTTGATCTGTGGTTACTTGAATCCACTGATGCAGAACCCACAGATACGGAAGACTGAGTACAAATATTTTTAGCTTTGTGGACCATATGGTCTCCGTTGCAATTACTCAGCTCAACTATTGTAGCGTGAAAACAGCTATAGACAGTATGGAAACAGGCATGTTCCAAATAAACTTTCCCTAAAAACCCAGTTTGGCCCAAGGGCTATAGTTTGCTCACCCCTTAGAGAAAGACGAAGTGGTAAATAGATCGTGACAATGAGTCATCATGCAGATATTACATGATGTGGTAGGGGGCCACTAAGGGGGAAAAGTATTTCTTGTTTAAGAAACTTCCTGAAGAAATCAGCAGGGTGCCTTTGGGAAAGGCACTCTCTACATCTTAATTTCTCCAATAGGATTTTGTTATTATCACAGGATAAATGTGAGGACCTATGCATGCAACATGCTGTTTGGGTCACAATGATGTCTATAAGTCAACTTGATAAATGCTAGCAATAATAATAACTATAATAATAATGATGATAATAATGTTTTTGAGGGTTTTTTAGATGTGGCAGCCACACTTTCATGTACTTTGCACATATTGTCTCATTTAAACCTGAGAACTATACTCTGGAAGATCTATACTCATTCCTTCCATTTTACATATGAGAAAACTAAGAAACAAAGAGGTTAAATAACTTAGCTAGTAAGGGCAGAGCCAGGATTCAAAGAGAGTCCAAAGCCAGAACTCTAACATTACACCTACAATTGCCACTGATTTTATGTTGTGGCCCTACTCAAGCCGGGAGGGAGAGTTGCTGGTCAGTACGCTTGTTGCTGTGGACAGCGGGCATGGGCTTCATTGCTCTCCGCTGGCAGCAGAGACTGAAGCCAAGTGTCTGGGTGTGGCAACCGATGAGGGATGCCCACACTCTGTGAGCATGACCCCAAGGATCATTCCCACTGTGTCTGCCTTAGGGACTCAAAGGCACAGGTCTGGGGTGGTGTCTTCCAGCCCTCTGCCCTTTGCAGTTAAGCATGCTTCTTGTTGTATCAAGCTTTGTTCTTCCCCCATCCTTTCTCCCCTAATCTCTTATTACATTACCCCCGAAAAACAAAGAAAAAAATATGGAGTCCTGTAAGGATGGGTGATAATATCCTTACTCCCTAATTCGGAGCCATCTCTTTAGAGTTCAATTTTCATTCTGTGCTCACAATGAGAGCAAATGGACCAACTCTGTCAAGAAACAGAGCCATAAGCCCTCTGGACTAAGGATGTCTTTGTCTACTTCTGAGTGATGGCCTCCCAGGGATCGGATGGTCTGGCTTGCGATCATGCTTTTAACAGCTAATTGCATTTCTTAACTATGGTGCTTCAGACCAAGTTACACAAAGTATTGAATACAATTCCTGGAAGTCTGACATAGCTTTTCAGAGTAGCAGGGCAGAGCTCATCTTACTGGAAGTCTCCCTTGGCCTTTGGTAGGGGCTCAGAATAGCAAGAGTCAGAAGCCCCCACCCCCTTGGTGTATTCCAGGATTCCAGTGAGAGTTGGCCCTTGAAGTTGGGGTGGGAGCCAGCCTAGGATAAACCCATTAAAGGCAGCTTTTACTTGGCCCAAGGTTAAAATTCAGAGCTCCAGACTCCAGGGAAGATGCTTGTGTTCAAGGATTGGTATCTGTGGCTAGCTCATAATGATAATAATGGCAATAGGTACCACCGATTTCACTCCTGTGGATCAAAACCCTCTTATGCAGCACTTCTCAGCATCACCTTTCTCTTGTTGCAGCTGCTGTTGCAGTGGCCACTTCTGGGTGGGATGTGGTCAGTTTCCCACAGGTACCACCAGACAGGTTCTCACCTTAGACATGTGCCTGTGTCACTTGCTTCCTATCCTGGGACTTCCCTATTGATGCCACTGTGAATAGAACCTCACTCTGCACCCACACAAGTGCAAGGAAGTTAGTGTCCCATGAGATGGAATGTTGGCCAATGGGAGATAGAAGCCACTGAGGACATTCTTTTTTCTGTCCCTCCCCTGATAGATGGTCCTCAGACACAGCTTGCATGGCTCGAGAGCTCTCAGAGATGCCACTGTGATTAAGCATTATGGGATTGCTTCTATCATTGCTAACCAGAGTCTGGAGGCTACAGTGTGCTCAGACTGGATTTCTGGGTGTGGGTGGTGGGGAGCTAGTCCACAAGGGTCTCTTTAGGACAAGGGGTTCCCACCAAGTATGCTGCTACTGTTGCTAAGTCGCTTCAGTCGTGTCCGACTCTGTGTGACCCCAGAGACGGCAGCCCACCAGGCTACCTCGTCCCTGGGATTCTCCAAGCAAGAACACTGGAGTGGGTTGCCATTTCCTTCTCCAGTGCATGAAAGTGAAAAGTGAAAGGGAAGTCGCTCAGTCGTGTCCAACTCTTAGCGATCCCTTGGAATGCAGCCTACCAGGCTCCTCTGCCCATGGGATTTTCCAGGCAAGAGTACTGGAGTGGGGTGCCATTGCCTTCTCTGCCACCAAGTATAGAAGGCATCAATTTCAATAGTGAACGTGGGCTGGATGGGGTTAAGCTGGAATCAAGTAGAGGTAAATTTACTTCAATACCAAGTTCTTGACTTTCTGAGGATGTTGGCTATTTACTGCCATAAATGTGAAGTAGGTTAAATGCTATTTTTTTGCTCTGGAGTGCATCCCCTTTGGCTAGTCTGGGGGCTGAGCTATGTAGCTACTTGAGAACTTTCTGGGCCAAGGGCTAATGGACTATCAGGACAGAGAGGGGGTGTTTTGGATGATTTTATATGAGGACTTGAGCCAAAATTCCCACACACCTTTTGAAAGCCCAGACAAAATAAAATCAGGGGAGACTCCACTGTGATAACATCCATCTCCACTGTGACTGATGCTGAGCCTGGAATGCATTAATTCCCCATTCATGTTTAGAGGCGATCTACATGCTTACATACAGAGGACAATCAGAGATAATCTAATCTAGGGTTTTTTAAATTGTTTTCCTGTCCATGCTGACTGCTGGTCCCTCTTCTACTGGTGTTAACTACTAATGATTTTACCCAGAAGTCACAAACATGGTGTAACAGAGACAATGCTCATGTGAGAACACAGGAATGTTATATTCCACAGTTTTCCTTGCAGTTGTGTGTGGCCTCAGACTAGGTTCTAGCTATTAATAATGGGAAAGTAGGTAGATATTCTTTACTGCCTGGTGGCTCAGGTGGTAAAGAATCTGCCTGCAATGCAGGATACCTGGGTTTGATCCCTGGGTTGGGAGGATCCCCCAGAGAAGGGATAGGCTACCCACTCCAGTATTCTTGCCTGGAGAATCCCCATGGACAGAGGAGCCTAGTGGGCTATAGTCCATGGGGTTGCAAAGAGTAGAACATGACTGAGCACAGGTTGATATATGCCACTTTCAGTCTTGCCCATAAAACTTTACATATGCTACCCACCATTTCTCTCTTTCCCCCTTCTCCTGGCTGGAAGCCAAGAAGTCCAGTTAAGTGGAGCCCATGATGCAAGGGGCTTGATCCTTAACACCGCTTGGAGGTGGAGACACCCAGGAAACGCACCCAGGGGGAGGCACCTGTCCCAGGCCAGGCTGTGTTATGCCACTGAGAAAGGGGATTGCTCATTCTTGGAGCTTAGCTCACTAATGCTAACAAAGCAAGGAGACAATGCCCTGCCAGCCTTTGTGTCTCCAGATCTCTGTGAGATGGTTGGAGTGCATCTCCAGCCATCTCTTCCACTGGTATCCTAAGGTTCACAGGTTTTGCCACACTAAATCAGGATGGAGGTATAGGAAGGTTTTACTAATGGGCCAGGTGGGTTCCAGAAGAGCAGCCTTCTGTGGGAAGAGCAGAATTTGTGATCTGCTCATTTATTTATTTCCCTGTGCACACAGGCAAGGGACTGCCAAGAATCAGCCTGCAAAACTCCAGACCTCTTCCTCTGGTTCCATCCAGTGTCCTTTCAAGTCCATTGAGTTTTGTCTTCAGGCTTGGTTACTCACGAGGAAATGAGGTTCCACCCTTCCAATCCTGTTGGTTTTGTAACCTGGAGTGCTGTAGAATTTCCTTATGCAGATATGGTACGGATTCTGCTGTCCTGGGGAGGGAGGGGTCAGGGTGCCACCCCTCCTTTCATCTCCTACAAGGGACTCATCTGAGACTGAATCCTCTCAGGGGCACCTCTCATGGGGAACGTTACTTTTTTCTCAGAGACAACCTAACACTGGTTTGTTTGAAAAAAGGAAGCTTTTTTTCTTGGTAGGAAGTTTTGACCTTATTGCTTTACCAAACAGTGACCTCTGTAATTAATATGTAGGGCATTTGGCTCTTGTCTGGGGTTGGATTAGCTCATAAAGGCCACCAACTGAGCTACAAATAGCTCACTTGTTGCCACTCAGAAGAAGTGACAGCCTGTCCTTTTGGGAAGGATGATTCCCAAGTTGTTCTACTCCATTGAGGGAGTCCCAAGTTATTTTCATAATCCTTCCCAAATCATCATTATATATATATATATATATGCACCCATCCCCTAGACGGTAGATAATTCTGTTCCATAGCCCAGCACTCAGATGGTAAAGAATCTGCCTGCAATGCAGGAGCCACAGGAGATCTGGGTTTGATCCCTGGGTCGGGAAGATCCCCTGGAGGAGGGCATGGCAACCCTTCTCCAGTATTCTTGCCTAGAGAATCCCATGGGCAAAGGAGCCTGGTGGGCTGCAGTCCATAGGGGTGTGAAGAGTCGGACGTGAGTGAGCAACTAACACTGTCACTTTTTTACCAGCCCAGCACACCAGGTGCGTTCCCACCTCAGAGCTTGGGCACGGGCTGCCTCCTCCGCCTAGAACACTCTCCTCCCGATCTCTGCCCAGCTTGTTCCTCTCTTTCCTTCAAGTTCTTGCTCAGCTGGCATCTTCTCAGGGAGGTATTTCTTCACCATCCCTGTAAAATTGCATTCCCCACCTCCCAGCAGCTTAATTTCTCTCCCTGTTTTCAATAACGTCACAGCAATGATCACCTTCCAACCTGCTATCTTACTTATTTGTTATTTATTGCCTCTGGTTTCCCTTAAACAATAGATTAGCTCCAAGAAAACAGGGTTTTCGTCTGTGTTGTTTCCCTTTATCTTAAACAGTGCCTTTATCTTTATCCCTTACATCTTAAACAGTGCCTGGACTATGGCAGATGCTCAGTGGATACTTGTTGAATGAATTAGTGACCCCGTTTTACAGATAAAGGAGCAAAGGCTTAGAGGCAGTGGTTAGACTCCAAGCTAGTGTGTATCAGGAAAGATTTCAAATCCACGAATTTCTGCTTCAAAGCATGTGTGTTTTTTTTTCTCTGACATCAGACTTCAGACATGTTTGATGTGGCCCTGGGGTAGTTATATGGGATGATGTGGCCGTGAGAAGAATATTTGTCATCCCACATCAGGCACCAATGAGTGGACTGTTCGGGGGGAGGGGGCACATGCTCTGTGGAGCTTCTATTGTATCCACAGAGGCATTTATCTCATCAGCAGCATCTGTGGGCTCTTGAAATCGCTTGACCTTTCTGTGGTTCAAACGCCTTGAGCTCCCTACCTGCAAATATTGCCTTTGAGGTTTTTCAAGCCAAGCTGAAGTCCCGTCATGCTTGACGGGACTCAGGTCGGGTGTTCCGTGACTCTGTTGGCAGCCACACACTTCTCATCAACGTGCTGTCTGCGCCCTTCTTTCCCAGGTGGTTCGCCTTGGACGGGGTGATTTGTGGTCAGCTGCTCATGTTTTGTTGATGGGGTTGGAACTGCCACAGTCACCTCATTTTGAGCCATAAAATTTTCCACGGAAGGGATCAACTCTTGCCTTAAATCAGTGTATCTTCAAGTAGGCTGATACCTGAGTCCAACACCCAGATACTCTGATTCAATTGGTCCAGACATCGTGATTTTTAAAACCTCCCAGGTGGTTCTACATAGGCAGCCAGGGCAGGAAATGCAGCTGATTCTAGAGCCTCGTTGCAAGAGGAGAGGTAGAAAACACAATTCGACTGAAAGCAGAAGTATTTCCGAAAAGTCACATCTCATCCTTCAGTTCTCCTTACTTCCCCTGACATCCTGCTAGTACCTGGAGACCTTGGCATCTTTAGTTTCATTGCAGGATTCTGATGTTTGTTTTCTTGATGCCTTTCTTCCTATAGATGATGGCAGTTTTGGTTATTTCCATGTCTATCAGTAAAATAGGCATCAAACGAATAGCACTGGCCTTATAGGTTTGAGACTAAAATAGGTTAATACATAGTTAAGTGCCTGGCATGCAGGCATGTATGCATCAGCTATCATTGTTGCTATTAAGCATCTTACTTATAAAATGCCTGTTCCAGAGTCTTTTTACAGTAGTTGGTATGAGCTCCACCATAAACTTCCCTTAGATTTTGCATGACTCTTCAAGGGTCTTTGCTGTGTCTCTGGCATGCTCCAGAGACTATCACTAGCAAAAGTCTCATCCCATGTCTCTTTAAAGCTTAATTACCACAAATTTTGGATTCTTTGCTGAGAATTTCCTGCTTGGGCACCAGCCAGTCTCACCTGCTTTTGGACTAGCTTTCTGAGCCTGGTATCATAGTGGTGGGCTTCTCCAGTGGATCAGTGGTAAAGAATCTGCCTGCACTGCAGGAGACTTGGGTTTGATCCCTAGGTGGGGAAGATCCCCTGGAGGAGGGCATGGCAACCCACTCCAGTATTCTTGCCTAGAGAATCCCAGGGACAGGGGAGCCTGGCGGGCTACAGAGTCAGACACGACTGAGGTGACTAAACATGTATGCAACATAGAGGTATCTGTTCCAAGGATGCCTGTGATTACTCCTGCCAGCTCTGTGACCCAGCTTTGTGCCCTCAGGAAGACTCTGGATCGTGTCTCTACTGGTCCAAGCCTCAGTTTTTCTTCTCTCGTTGATGCAGTCCCAGAAGTGACTGTGGACAAATACCACCCAGCCTGTGACAGTGGGGGAAAGAAACAGGGAACTGAATGGAGGGGGCCAGCACTGGCAGGACCTGTGAGCGGAGAGCCCTGGGCTGGTGGGCTGGTGGGCTGGTGTAGCCAAACTATTTGGTCCAATCACACGTACAAAGATCTCCTAGAACTAGACTTGGGAAATTAACTGTGAGGGCCTGGGATGCTGGACCCACACCAGGAACAAGCATCCACATCTACCCATGGCCTGCATGGGTGAAACAATGGCACCTACTTTGGGGAGAGCACAGCAACATGAGACAGCACGATAGATGGTTGTTCCCATCCAGAGAGATTGGCAGAGCGATGAGTGTCTGTGGACTAGACAGACTAGGGGATACAGACACCAGCTCAGACTCCTGAAACTGCTGGCTGGGGGTGGGGGCAGACTAAATATTTAACAGGGTAGCCATGTAGTGTGACATACAGGTGACTGTGGGCACAAGTCACAGGAAACCCAGCTTCCCATGGGACTCCCAGTGGCAGCCACTTCCCACAACTGTGGCTGAAGGCTGTTTGGCCACAAGTTTTTGCCTCATGACCACTCCATTCTGCACACAAGGGAAGCCAGGACACTATGCTTGTCTTGAGCTGGGCCTCATGTGGTTGTCCTTGCCCAGCACCCCTGAGAGGGGAGATTAGGTTCTCTTGTTTACTACTGTGTCCCTAGGGCACAGAAAAGTATGTGGCCTTAGCAGCTATTTTATAATCATTTGTTGAGTAAATGGATGAAGGCATGAACCAATGAGTGAATCTCAACACAGCACAATGATGGGAAATAGACGCCACCTCCAGTCTACACGGCAGGAAGCTGGCCGGTGCCACAGTCACCTGTACATCTGTGTTGTAAATAAGGTAAGACTTCAGCGCTCACAATGACTGGGATGGGGATTTGCATCAGGGACCAAGATGAGCACAGAGGGAGGGCCGAATGGGTCTCTGTGAATCAGGGCCCAGGACCTGGGCATGTTTGGGCCTGTGGATGGAGAATCGGTGGACCCAGCAGTTGGAAACGGCTGCCAACGGAGGCAGGACTGACACAGTAATGAAAAAAGACATATGGTCCATTCAAGAGAGAGCTAGTTAGTGAGTAAATTGCTCTGAAAGTGGAATATTTCTGAGGTGGATGCAGAATTCACGGGCTTTAATCGTAGATCACGTCATGTTTTAAAACACATTTCTCTGTGTCGACAGTTTCACTTATTTTGCAGATTGTGCCTGATTCAAGAGCCATAATTCCTACCAGTGAGGCTGGAGCCATGTCATTTGTGTTCCCAAATTGGGTTTGCAGATTGCACCTAAACAGCCATCTCTTCATTGAGGGGAGCTGAAGATGCTCCATCAGCATGGCCACAGTGACAGACAAGAAACCCCGCATCTGGTAGGGTTTCCCCCAAGCAGAGCTGACTATGCAACTGGCAGGTCTTGTCCATTCCTAATGGTGTTATCATCCCATGTGTGGCCTTCTGCTTTGGAGGCAGGTGGGTGCCCGAGGCAGCTGGTATGCTGAGAGCGCTGGTAGAGTCTAAAATTTGAGGGTCATATCGAGTACCAAGGACAGCTGCGTACGAGGCTCCCCAAGCACAGTTCAAATGGATCAGCAATGGACAGAGACAGCGGGTTGCTGGGAAGCCCAGGCTGACTCCCAGGGACCTCGGGTGTCTGTGTGAGGCAAGGCAGCTGCAGGGATGGGGAGCCTGGTTGAGTCTCAAGGGGAGACACATACAGACAAGCTTCACTGATGGGGGTTATTACAGGTGTACAGTGGGGTGTGGAGCAGCTCAAACATCTCAACTGACATATGCATTCCCTCTGTGTCCAGAGTTTCTGGGACTGTACCAGATGCCAGATTCCTAGAGAACCCACTGTTCAGTATCTAGGTCAGAATCTATTTTTGGGTGATAGGATGCCAAATGGGACTTCATCTGTTTCCTTGGAATTGGAAGTAGAAGCCCAAAGTTGAAATGAATAGGGGCTGTTGTGTTGCCATGTTTCTAGATGGAGCCATCTGATACATCTCTGTGGGGCACCGCCCTCCCACTGTGTGTGGTGCACAGTCGGGTCTGACTCTTTGTGACTCTGTGGACTGTATCCCGCCAGCTCCTCTGTCCCTGGGATTCACCAGGCGAGAGTATTGGACTGGCTCCCCTGCCCGGGCATCTTCCCAACCCAGAGATGGAAACCAGGTCTCCCGCGTCTCCTGCATTGGCAGGCAGATTCTCAACCACTGTGCCACCTGGGACTCTCATACACTCATATATACACATAGACCTACATACATACTTTTTTTCTTTAGATAATTAGCCCCTGAGGTAGAACCTGTATTTTTGTTTCCCCCCTTAGACTGCTTGTGTCCAATGCTTTAGTCTCAAAGAGGCTAAACATTTATTTGGGGATTTGGCTCCCTCAGAGCAAACTAGCCCTGACTGACCTTTCAGCATGGGATGACTCCAAGTGACAAGGTCCCTGTCCTCTATGGTAAAGCAGGAGAGAGCATCCCTCTTCTTCCTGGGCTGGGCCATGCTAGTGGCCAACCTCAGGAGAGCACGACGGGGAGGAGAAACTTCCCGTCTCTCTTCCCAGGGGTTAGGAAGATCCCCTGGCAGGGGAACCACTCCAATGTTCTTGCCTGGAGAATCCCAGAGACAGAGGAGCCTGGTGGGCTGCAGTCCAAGGACATGACTGAGGGTGCGCACACGGTGTGTGAGGGGCCACTTCCAGGCCCCCCTGCTCCCTCTCAGCCACCGTCCTCCACGCGCTGTGTGCCTGGGCTTCTGGGAGAGCTGACCCGGGAGAAACTGCTGACTGGCAGACACTAGGCTATCCTCAGACTCACTCCTGTGTCCTGCTGACTAATGCTTTAGCACTGAATCTTAGGTGATTGAATTCCTCTTCTCTTAGGATTAATCTTCTCCCAGGAAGCTCCTCAGAATTTCATGTAAACAGCCTTCTGTGTGCCTGGCCCCACCAATCCAATAGATTGAACCATAGAAATAATAGCAGTACCCCACTCCAGTCCTCTTGCCTGGAAAATCCCATGGATGGAGGAGCCTGGGAGGCTGCAGTCCATGGGGTCGCATAGAGTCAGACATGACTGAGCGACTTCACTTTCACTTTTCACTTTCATGCATTGGAGAAGGCAATGGCAACCCACTCCAGTGTTCTTGCCTGGAGAATCCCAGGACCGGGGAGCCTGGTGGGCTGCCATCTATGGGGTCGCACAGAGTCGGACACAGCTGCGGTGATTTAGCAGCAGCAGCAGCAATGTTTTTTGAGTACTTAACTATATTCGAGGTACAGTGTTAAGCACTTTGTATTCTTTAATTGATTGAATTCTCACAATAACCTTATTAGTCAAGATTCTTTTGATTGCACATTACAAAAACTCCAGCTAGCCAGCTCAAGCATAACAGGTCATGTATTGACTAATGGAACTGAAAAATCCACTCTCAAGCACCTGCCAAAGTTAAACAGACAGAACAATGGCATGGGTACCTCAGAGTGGGACTTGGATACTCTTTCACTTTCTTTTACAGTTCTATATTATGTATTTACACTAGACATTATTTTTTTATAATAAGAGAACTTTTCTTTAAGTGAATCTTCTGTGGTATTCTCCCACATTGTTTTGTGTATTACAATCAGTTGGGGCTCTTGTTTTCTGATCTATCCGGGACTTTTTTCTTACATGTCTTTGTAGCCTTTCCTTTGCCTTTTAAATTTGTGGTCAAGGATGTGTGTAGACTGGATTGGATTCATGTGTCTCATAAGGGAAGCTTTTTGCAGTTTCAATTCTTCCAGGAGGCAGATGATAATAAGAAAGTAGTTTACACTTGATCCAATACATGATTTCTCAGGACAAACCTTGTAACCTCAAATGGAGGTAATAATCCCAGGTTACTGTGAAGCTCAAATGAGTTAGAGCCACATGTGGGCCGTAAAACTCTGTGCGCCTGGCAGTTGGTAACGACCTGGCTTTATGGAACCACCTCCTTCCGAAGCCTCTATCCAAGGTGAGTCATGTCTATTTCTACATTTCCTAAGGACCATCATCATTATCTCTTGAAAAGAAGTGGTGGAAGAGAGAGAGAAGCTGAGAACATTAATTTGGGACACACTACTCATCCCCTGCCGTGAGCACACCCCGCACCCACATATCCCACTGTCAGATTGTCAAATTCTCCTGACATCTCATTCTGGGGAGCTTGAAGGGTCCTCCGACTCTTGATAGACGTAAGACTAAGTTCAGGATCTTGCTTTCCAAATGGATCCTCGTGACATACTCTTATCCCAGAGAGTGGTGCCCTTTATACCCTCTCTTCCTCATGCTCCATATTCAAACCACCGCTGTGATCCATCTGCTTTACCTGCTTGTGACCTTGGAATTTCTTCTCTCCATCTTCACTGCTGTGACCCTGGTCAAAGCTATCATCATCCCTACCTCCTCCTTGATCTACCTGGGAAAGGGTTTGCCCTCCTCCAATCAGATGCAGCTCTGATCATGTCACTTGCCTGCTTAAAACTTTTCAACGGCTTCCCTCATCCTGCGGATAAAGGCTCCATCCTTAGCAAAGCTTACAAAGGCCTTCGTGGCAGGGTATCACCTACTCCACTCTCCTATTTTGCCCCTCCACTCTTTCAGACCCTCCTATGTGAGCTGTCCATAGGCCCCCTCATCTGCCTCTCCATGTGCTGGTCCCCAGGATGGAAGGACATGCCTCTGTCCTCCAGTTATTGCTCCTCAACATTGCTCAGCTCAGAAGTCACTTCCTCAGCACCCAACTCTTATCTCCTTCTTAATACTTAAGAAGTTCCATTTCATATTATTTATTCAATTATGTGGTTAACATTTGTCTTTTCCTCTAGTATGTAAGCTCTATAAAGGTAGTGGCTGTGTCTCTTTTAATTCGCTGTTGTGTCCCCAGCACACAGCACCCAGTGAGTGACTGGTACATAGGTGCTGAATGAATACACACATGCATGCCAGGCACTGTGCCAGGAGAGAGGGCTACAAGACAGATTAAGTGATGCTGCTGCCCTCAAGATTCTCATAGTCTAACAGGAGTCACAGCACAGGTACAGTGATCATTTCAAGGGGTCTGTGGAGATCCTCCAAAGAACTGTTTGATGGGGATGAAACACACGTAGAAGGGAACATAAAGAGGCCCAGTCACACCAATGTCAAAGAAAAACTGACTTGCATTCTCACAGACAGATCATGTCTATCAGCGACAGTGCTCTTGGAGACTGAAGACCTAGGTACAAATATGAACTCTTTGTCCAAGTAACCGATCCCTTGAAACCTCTTCTATTCCTCATCTGTAAAATGGATGCTTAATATTAACCTCATGACCTACAGAGAGACTTTACTAGATGTACATCGAAGTGTGTAGACGGTAAATGCACATCATGAATATTTGACTGTTGAATGTCTGTTACTTCTGATCACACTGAACCTTCGTGATCTACCATCCTACCCAAGACAACTTTCAGATGGTGAGCACCCCACAAGAGATGCCTGCCCTTCTGCCCTTCTACCCTGTGCCTGCACAGAGGGGCCTGAGAAAGACATCCAGCTGAGTACATGGCTCTGCAACCACCCATGACCCCTGGAGAGGAGCTGAAGGCCTTTTAAGGTTTGGTCCATTTGATGGAGTTTGGACACACTGTTCAGTATGGCTAATTTACCCAAGTTTGAAGCAGAGGAAAGAAGTTTCTGTCACGCCTCTGTCCTTGTCCTTCCTGGTGATTTTCCTTGTACCATTAATTGTGAAGCTACACTCTGAGCCTCCCTGACAATGGTTTCCACGTGTGGGCACTGGGCCTCCAGGGCCAGGGCTCCAGAGCTCTAATCATTCTGCCCTCTGTTCACCCTTCCCCTCGGCCTGCCTTTTCCTGGGGCCCCACCTGCCTGTCTTGCTGTTAACATCGAAGGACAAATGCAGTCCTATATTTCAGAGTCATCTGGCAGATCTGATTAATTTTGGAAATGAACAACGCAAAGATTCATCACAAACTTTCAGGTATGAGCAGCATAAACAAAACCAGAGCACGGAGCACTCTTTATGTATTAAAACTGTAAATTGAAGGGAAATGGGCTATTTATTTTGCACAATGTCTTCCACAGAAGTAATTGGCTCATTAATCACACTCTCACCGCGGCCACGTTTGGAAGGTCAGGCTCACCAGGGAAATGAAAGAGGAGGTGGTGTTTACAGCTCTGGCAGCATGTGGAGCCCCACGAGGCTGGCTCCTGGGGACCGTGTCACATCCCAGGGAGATTCTATATCATGCGAAAGCAGCCAGGCAGTTGGGAGGTGGTGTGGCATAGTGGCTGGAGGTTCCCTGGGGGCTCAGCAGTAAAGAATCAGCCTGCAAGGCAGGAGATGCAAGAGACATGGGTTCTATCCCTGGGTAGGAAAGAGTCGCTGGAGGAGGGCATGGCAACCCAGTCCTGTATTCTTGCCTGAAGAATCCCATGGACAGAGGACCCTGGTGGGCTCCGGTCCATAGGGTCACAAAGAGTTGGACATGACTGAGCGACTGAATACAGGCACATACTGGGGAAGGGATCCAGTTATACCAGGGGCATTTCCATGGCCAGGAACTGAAGATGGATGAAGTGTGAGTAGAACATCTTAGGCGAGCAGAAAGTATTGGGAAAAACAACCTCCATGCTCCTCTTTGCTCAAGGGATCACTCCCTTGGATAGTCCCTTTAGTAGTCCAATCCCTTTTGGAACTCTTGGTGCTGCTCGCCCGGGAACCCAGGGGCAGAATTTGAGTGCACCCTTCGGACAGAGCTCAGCGCCCCCTAGGGGCTATTGTGAGGGTGGCGGCAGCAGGAGGGACAGGGAGGGGTGGGGGCGGGGAACCAAGACTGGTTTTGAATTCGGGCCAGTGGGCTCAGCTGCTTCTATCACCGAGTGGCTCCTCCTGGGAGAAGGTTCTGTGCCATGGACTGGATTCTGGGTGTTTTCTACAAAAAATGCTGTGTCACAAGTGGGATCTGCCGTATGCTTTGCTGGGCCCAGTACAAAATAAAGATACAGAGCCCCTTGTTCAGAAATTATCAAGATGGTGACAGCAGACCATCAGAGTAAGCTGGGGCTGGAGGTGGCTGGAGGGGCCTCTGAACTCAGGGTCCCATGCCACACAGCCACGAAGCCACCTCTGGCCTTAGCTTCTCCCTGTGGGGATCAGGGATGGATCTGGGCCCCCTCCTCTGGGTACAGTGATGAGAAGGTTTAACAGAGAAGAGGCATTATGTGATGACGATCTTTAAAGTCTGGCTCCCGGGTGTGACCACACTGTGTAATCTGAAAAAAATATCCACATTAGAGCTAATGTCCCCGAGGCCCTTTTCAGCCAATCAGTTGGTAAAGCACCGAGGAAAGACAGAGTTCCTGTCCGTGGGCAGAGAGATGGACTGAGGCCAGAGCCAGGCAGCGGGGGTCTCACGGGGTCGGGAGCTGGAGGTGTTCCTGCCGCCTTCCCCTCTCTCCTCTTGGGTGCCAAGGGCTGGACAGTGAGCAGGGCTGAGCACACAGGTTTGGGTGACTCTGTCCCGCCCTTACTTTTCCATCATGAAGAAAGCAAGCAAAGCCAGACTCTTAAGGCCAGGGAGTTTCTGCCTCAGACCTCCCTTGGATCTCTTGTCTGCATTTAGAAAGAGATGACGAGAATAAAAGGGCTCTGATTTCCAGTAGCCTCTGCTTCACAGGCACCATATTAAATAGTTAAATCATGGCAGTCTCGTTCCTGTAAAAAGACTTTTGGAGCATGGACAGAAATACTTTCCCATTTGGGGTCAGTGTGTGTGTGTGTGTGTGTGTGTGTGTGTGTGACATACTGCATGCGTGTGCACACACGTGGATGTGTGAAGCCTGTGCATGTGCATGCAAACACTGAAGGTGCAAACGCGTGCCTCCCTGTTACTTGTGTGCACAGCAGTTGCAGGGATTGTGTGTGTGTTTACACACAGTTGAAGGTCTGTGCATGCGTAGACTGTGATGCCTGAAATCTTTACACCCTGCTTCTGGCAGTCAGGCTTGTTCGTTGTAAGGAGCAGGGGCAAGAGTCAGCAGCACGTGAGCGGGGTGGGTCTGGGGTGAGGGGGGCTGTCTGTCGCCCCCGTCTGTCACGGCCACCTCAGAGCTCCATGGGGTGCATCCGCTGCCTCTGCTCACCAGCATGCCTCTGCTTGCTTTGGCTTCCCCCTCTCAGCCTCAGCACACACAGGCTCTGGCTCGCTCAGCCCTCTGGGGCTCATCTCTGTGTGTGGTCGTGGCTCCTGGCCTTCTTCACCAACTGTGTCACGGTGCCAGTTTGCAGGCAGAGTGTGATCAGCCCAGCTCACCGTCTTGAGTTGTCATCAATCGCTGACCAGTCTCTGGATCCTGCCCGCAGGTCAGGTCCGATCAGCCATGGCGGGGGGAAACTAGTCATGGTACAAGAGGGGTCACTGCTGGGGCTGTGGTTGGGACAGTTTTCCTTAGAAGTGTGTGGACACAGAGGGCCATGGTGACCATCCCAGGTCCTTCAGCAAAGCCTCTGTCACCTGCTCAGGACCCACCCTGTGGAGGCCGGGACACCTGGGTTGCCCCAGGCAGGACTTGCTGGGCAAAGTGGGCTCAAGGGGAGGCAGGCTTCTGGGGCCTGGGGTCTGCTCTTCCCCCTCCTCTGCTCCCCCATTAGGAGTTAAATTGTGCCCCCTATTCATATGTTGAAGTCTTGACTTCAGAATGTTACCTTGTTTGGAGATGGAGTCTTAACCAAGGTACTGATGCTAAAATGAGGTCATTAGGATGGACATTAAGCCGGTACAAATGGTGTCCTTATAAGAAAGAGAAATTTATAAACAAGACAGAGAGAGAAGATGGTTATCTGCCAGCTAGGGAGCAAGGTCTGGCAAACCCCCTTTCGTCACAGCCCTTGGGGGAATCAACACTGCCAACACCTTCATTTTGGACTTCTGGGCTCCAGGAACGTGAAACGCCACACTTCTGCTGTTTAAGCCACCTGGTCTATGGTATTTTGTTATAGAAGCTCTAGCAAACTAGTACACACACCAAGAAAAACTTCCCCCAAAGAAGGGAAGAAGCCTTTGGACACCACCATCCCTAGAGGGTGGACTAGGGCTACAGATGTCCAGTGAGGGTGACAGCCAGGAGGCCAGGCCTTCTTGCACTCACAACCACCCCTGTGTGTAAGGCCCCTAACCTGGGTGCTTCCCACACCTGGCCCCTGGACTCACCACAGGAGGAAGCTCTGAGTCTGGTATCTTAACTAGGTATTTACCATCTTTGGTGAGACCCACTGAAGGCCAGGAAAAAAATCTCATCCTATTTGCATTTCAGAAAGAGTCCTTGAAAACTAGTGTGGAGGGGAGGGGAGATAGGAATGGAGGAAGGCTGGAGACGGGGAAGCAAGCCCTCGTGTGTGATGAGGGGGCCCAGGGAGGGGATTTGGGGGCTGTTGAGGAGGCATTGCTGCCACGATGGACTGACAAGATATGGGAGTGAGGAGCGGGGAAGTTAGAGGCAGAGGACTCTGGTGTGAGCACCTGGAGGAGGGCGGTGCTGGTCACCTGGGTGGGCCTGGAAGGATGAGTGACAGGTCTGTTTTCTGCACGTCAGATGAGCACTGTCCAGGGGACAGCCACCCAGCTGCCCGGGGCCTGTCCGCAGCAGAGACTGGACCTGGGGCACAGAGGAGAGGTCTGGGCACAGACCGGGATTTGAGTATCACTGTGTCATGGGTGGGGGCCCTTGTGCAGAGGGACTGGCTGTGAGCTGCTTCTCCCAGGAACAGGGCTAGAGATGGGCACTCAAGAGGTGATTGGGGCGAGCACAGAAGGGGTGGAGGTGATGACACGGGGAGGGAGGAAACCCGCAGGGGGAAGCTGGCCACCTACAAGCCAAGGAACCCCTGAGGCTTCTAGATGCTTGTGGAGAGACCTGGACCCGATTCTCCTCCTAGCTCTCAGAAGGAGCCAGCCCAGCTGACACCCCAACTTCAGACTCCTAGCCTTCAGAACCGTGTGACGACAGCTGTT
The DNA here is from genome assembly GCA_006410675.1 of Oreotragus oreotragus. Lineage (NCBI taxonomy): Eukaryota > Metazoa > Chordata > Mammalia > Artiodactyla > Bovidae > Oreotragus > Oreotragus oreotragus. Next base: position 333,748 of record SJYX01009098.1, on the reverse strand, counting down.
TAAGCCACCCAGTGTGTGGCACGTTGTTGCCCCTGGAAATTAATGCATCATGATTCATGGAAGGAGTTAATGGTCTCAGCAGCTGGACATGGCAGTTGCTGACACAAGTCTCACTGCTGAGGGCCTGAGCCGTGGACAGCTTTGGGAGGTGAAGGCGGTGGCTTCCAGAGAGCAGTGTGGTCCGAAGCCCAGTGGCTGCCGAGCCTTCCTGGTTTTTCAGGATGAAGGACTAAGGCGTCTTGTGGAGGCAGAGGGAACCCTCTCTCTGGAGGTGACCCTGAGGTCGAGGTGCCAGTCTCGTCTCCCTAGGCCCCACAGAGAAAGCTGGCAGCTTGGACAACAAGCTCCCACTGTCTGCACGGCCTTAAAGCCTCATTTCTCAGGCATGGGAGCAGGAAAGGCAAACACAGTCACATTTTGGGCTCCAGGTTCAGAGGAGCCAGGCCTGAATCTCCACCAAATGACTGCAACACCCCTTTTCTTAATCAATGGTATTTTATTGTCAGTTATAAATATTTTCCACGTGTCCCCTATTTACAGTTGCAAAATAGTTTATGATATTATACCCTCACCCACCATTCGGCATCTTTCTATAAACTCCATGAAAATTGAATAGGAAATACAAAGCTCTTTTGGGGGCCCACCAACCTGGTTCCCCAGACTCTAAACACCCCCACACAGACAGCAGGCAGCGTTGCAGCAGGTGCTACACAGTAGCAAAGGGGCAGGGTGTGGGGGCAGCTCCCGGCAGGGTCAGGATGCCAGGCTCCTCAGGACATTGGTGATGCTCCAGTGCTGGCCCGAACACCTCTGCAGCACCAGCTGGAAGCCGAACTCCGCTTCGTTGCTCTCCTGCAGCTCCAGACAGCGCTTGGACTTGCGGTTCTGAATGGGGCCTCCCTAGGAGCCAGGGTGGAGAGTGGGGTCAGAAGATGTGGGGGAGCCTCAGGCCCAGTGGCTGGTGCGGATTACTTGTGGGTGCAGACGCATGGGATCCTGGGAGGCTGCAGGAGGTCTGGGGTCAGCATGCCCNTCTCTTTCAGAATTTTCCATAGTTTATTGTGATCCACATAGTCAAAGGCTTTGGCATAGTCAATGAAACAGAAATAGATGTTTTTTCTGGAATTCTCTTGCTTTTTTGATAATCCAGCAGATGTTGGCAATTTGATCTCTGGTTCCTCTGCTTTTCCTAAAACCAGCTTGAACATCTGGAAGTTCACGGTTCACGTATTGCTGAAGCCTGGCTTGGAAAATTTTGAGCATTACTTTACTAGCATGTGAGATGATTGCAATTGTGCAGTAGTTTGAGCATTCTTTGGCATTGCCTTTCTTTGGGATTGGAATGAAAACAGACCTTTTCCTGTCCTGTGGCCACTACTGAGTTTTCCAAATTTGCTGACATATTGAGTGCAGCACTTTCATAGCATCTTTTAGGGTTTGAAATAGCTCAGCTGGACGGACCTTTGTTGGCAAAGTAATGTCTCTGCTTTTTAATATGCTGTCTAGGTTAGTCATAGCTTTTCCACCAAGGAGCAAGCATTTTTAAATTTCATGGCTGCAGTCAGCATCTGCAGTGATTTTGGAGCCCCCAAAAACAAAGTCTCTCACTGTTTCCATTGTTTCCCCATTTATTTGCCATGAAGTGATGGGATTGGATGCCATGTTCTTCCTTTTTGAATGTTGAATTTTAAGCCAGCTTTTTCAGTCTTCTCTTTCACTTTCATCAAGAGGCTCTTTAGTTCTTCTTTGCTTTCTGCCATAATGGTGGTGTCATCTGCGTACCTGAGGTTATTGCTCTTACTCCAGCAATCTTGATTCCAGCTTCTGCTTCATCCAGCCCAGCATTTTGCATGATGTACTCTGCATAGAAGTTAAATAAGCAGGGTGACAGTATAGAGCCTTGACGTGTTCCTTTCCTGATTTGGAACCCTATATATATGTACTGTTTCCCTGGCAGCGCTGGTGGTAAAGAACTCGCCTGCCAATGCAGGAGACAATCGATGCAGGTTTGATCCCTGGGTTGGGAAGATCCCCTGGAGAAGGAAGTGGCAACCCAAATCCAGTATTCTTGCCTGGAGAATCCCATGGACAGAGGAGCCTGGTGGGCTACAGTCCATAGGGCCACACAGAGTTAAACATGACTGAAGTGACTTAGCATACACACATGCATGCATGCATTATATACACACACACACACATACATATGCATACATATACACACACATACATATATGTATGTACATACATACACACACACACATATATACACATACACATACACATCAGGAAGAAAATATAAGATAACTTGGTTAAGGAATTCCTAAAACTGTGACATATTGAGAACTTGACTTTTAAAAATTGTTTTCAGCTCAAATTTATCAATATCTTTGTTTTCCCCACAATGTCAGCCTCTGCGTCATCAGGGTCATTGGGATGTNTACACACACACACATATATACACATACACATACACATCAGGAAGAAAATATAAGATAACTTGGTTAAGGAATTCCTAAAACTGTGACATATTGAGAACTTGACTTTTAAAAATTGTTTTCAGCTCAAATTTATCAATATCTTTGTTTTCCCCACAATGTCAGCCTCTGCGTCATCAGGGTCATTGGGATGTAGAATTTCTCAAAAGATTTTTCTTTGAGGATTTTCTTCTAAGCTGCTGAAATCCTTCTGAAAATTTTAAAAATGGTGCTTTCTGTGTTGATTTTTGTTCACACATCAATGAACTGACACAGCTAAGCTTTGTCTACTATTAAGCATCTTCCTTTCCCATGTCTTGGAGGGCACTTAGCGTTGCTTTGCCAGAAAACAAAGGATTGTGGTCACTCCTCCAGGATCAAACATGTGCTTCCATATTAGCCAGTGTACCTCCACTCTTCAGTTTCTGTAGTGCTCTGTGTATACAAACTAAGTTTTCATCTCAAAGTCAGATCACTGAGACTGTTCTATGTTTTCCTCTAAGAGTTTTAAAAGTGTCTGGTCTTACATTTAGGTCTTTAATCCATTTTGAGCTTATTTTTGTGTATGGTATTAAAGAATATTCTAATTTCATTTTTTTTTCCAGGGGAGAAGGCTGAGGGGAGCAAAGTTAGGGAGTTTAGGATTGACACGTATAGACTGTTATATTTAAAATGGATAACCAACAAGGACTTACCGTGTAGTACAGGGAACTCTGCTCAATGTTATATAACCTAAATGGCAAAAGAATTTGAAAAAGAATACATGTAAAACTGAAAAAATATATTGTAATCCTAGGGGTAAAGTCACTGAATTGTATACTTTAAAGTGGTGAAATTTTGTGATATATGAATTATATCTCAATATAGCTGTTATTTAAGAAAAAAGTCAAATCACAATGTACTCTGTTCACAAAAAGTAACAACCCATCAAAGGAGCAATATAAATAACAGAGGAACCCTGTAAATGCACAGAGAATGGTGTTTCATAGGTGCTGCCAGCCCCCTACCCCCTAAGTTTATAAGATGTCTTATTGGTAAGATTCCTCTGGAGGAGGAAATGGCAGCCTACTCCAGTACTCTTGCCTGGAGAATCCCAAGGACAGGAGCCTGGTGGGCTACAGTCCATTGGTTGCAAAGAGTCGGACACGACTGAGTGACTAACACTAGACACTAGGTTAATAAGAGGCAACTTGGTTTCAGATATTGCAAAATATGAAAAAAAGTGCTCTGAGAAGATGAACAAAAATCCTCTGTTGGCATTGGTATAGAAGAGA
>SJYX01009098.1:303556-314178 GCA_006410675.1 Oreotragus oreotragus | reverse complement strand
CTTTTTTGCATTTCTTTTCCATGGGGATGGTCTTGATCCTTGTCTCCTGTACAGTGTCACGAACCTCATTCCATAGTTCATCAGGCCCTCTATCTATCAGATCTAGGCCCTTAAATCTATTTCTCACTTCCACTGTATAATCATAAGAGATTTCATTTAGGTCATACCTGAATGGTTTAGCGATTTTCTCTACTTTCTTCAATTTGAGTCTGAATTTGGAAATAAGGAGTTCATGATCTGAGCCACAGTCAGCTCCTGGTCTTGTTTTTGTTGTCTGTATAGAGCTTCTCCATCTTTGGCTGCAAAGAATATAATCAATCTGATTTCAGTGTTGACCATCTGGTGATGTCCATGTGTAGAGTCTTCTCTTGTGTTGTTGCTATGACCAGTGCATTTTCTTGGCAAAACTCTATTAGTCTTTGCCCTGCTTCATTCTGCATTCCAAGGCCAAATTTGCCTGTTACCCCAGGTGTTTCTTGACTTCTTACTTTTGCATTCCAGGCCCCTATAATTAAAAGGACATCTTTTTGGGGTGTTAGTTCTAAAAGGTCTTGTAGGTCTTCATAAAATCTTTCAACTTCAGCTTCTTCAGCATTACTGGTTGGGGCATAGACTTGGATTACTGTGATACTGAATGGTTTGGCTTGGAGACAAACAGATCATTCTGTCGCTTTTGAGATTGCATCTAAGTACTGCATTTCGGACTCTTTTGTTGACCATGATGGCTACTCCATTTCTTCTAAGGGATTCCTGCCCTCAGTAGTAGATATAATGGTCATCTGAGTTAAATTCACCCATTCCAGTCCATTTTAGTTCGCTGATTTCTAGAATGTCAATGTTCACCCTTGCCATCTCTTGTTTGATCACTTCCAATTTGCCTTGATTCATGGACCTGACATTCCAGGTTCCTATGCAATATTGCTCTTTATAGCATCAGACCTTGCTTCTGTCACCAGGAAGTAGGAAATGAAAACCAACTCCAGTATTCTTGCCTGGGAAATCCCATGGAGAGAGGAGCCTGGCCAGTTATAGTCCACGGGGTCACAAAGAATCAGACACAACTGAGTGACTGAGCACAAAGAAATCTGAGCTTCCCACACTATTATTGATGGTTACATATCCTGCTTTTTATACCAAGGCACAGTAGCTGCAACATGGGAGGATCTGATGGAGGTCTTCCTCCCGTTAGGCTGAAGAGATGGAAACCACTGCAGAAACACAAGACACAGGTTCACAAGTCCTTCGTCCAGGCCTTTCTTGTGTCACAAGCATGGTGACCTCTATGTTCAGACAGCAGTGTAGACCACGGCAAGATTGGCCATCAGGTCAGAAAAGCCCTTCTCAAGGGCGCAAGATCTCAAGCCATTAGCCCTGAAGTTGTCTGTCAGTCCACCAGGGTCAGAGCTCAAGTACACGGTGCATGCCTCCATTGAACTGGGGAAGAGGGTGGGCAGAGTGGAGGAGAAGGCACAGAGGGGGAAAGGGTGGCTCCTCTGCTACACACAGCGGCCTAGCCTGGGGTCCGAGATGAATAAAGTGGCCAAGGAAAGGCAAGAGTCGATGCATGGGGAGGTGGTCAGAGAAGAAAGCTCTGCCTGGATCCAACCCTGTATGATAGAGAGAGAGATGAAATAGCATCCTCATTCCTTTGAAATGGAGTGACTTGCTGGGGACACTCAAATCTGAAAATAGAAGCTTTAGTGCACCAAGGAGGCCACTAACTCAGTCATGACAGATGTATGGAAGCTTTCTCCTAATATGGTATCTGAAGATAAAAGCAGCCCAGGAGAGACACACATTTTAAGTGGTGTCCTGCTAATACAAATGCATCATCTGCTAGCCATGCTCTTTGACCACGGTTTCATTGCTGAGAATGGTTAGTGCTGATGAATCCACGTGTTCCGTGCCAACATTTCCAAGCCTGTGGCTTTGCGACATCATGTTCCAACCAACTGTTCCCTTCCCTGCTCCAATTCCTTCTACATATCACTGCCCGATTGATTTTCAAAAGTAGGTCCCACATTGTTCTTCTGCTCAAAAACCTCCTAAAGCTTCCTCTTGCCTACACAATTGAATTCAAACTTTTCAACTTGGCCAAGGTACCGAGATTCCCATCATTAATGGCTGCCATGCCTCAAAAGCCACAGTTGTATCAATAATAATGGAAGTATGATGACACGGGAAGGAGAACACATTCACTCATTAGCACCAGATGGGAAATTCAACAATGGGTAAATTTAACAGATGGAAAGAAAGCAGGCTCCTCGTAGACCTGGGACGGGCACTTTTCAATGAAGCTTCCTTCACACATTTAGGCAGTTTTTATAATAGAAATTTCAGATGGCACACATTGATGGAGGAGAAGGAAGGAGGAAGGTCTAGACTAGAGCACAGAGTACTGCTGGGATGAGGAGATTTGAGGTGTATTAAGAACAGCTTACTCTACCCAGGAAGGTAATGGACCCAGAAACAACAAGAGGGGCCTCCCAAGGGCCTAGAATCTTTTGCAGAGAAGTGTTTGCAGCCCAGTTTCTCATTTCTCCCAGCTACACATTGCTGACCTTGGCAGATACTTCATCTTGTCTCCGGGTCTCTGATTCTTCATCTGTAAAATGGAGATTTTTCTCAGAGGAAGTCAGTGCACTTTGATCGTTGCCTCCTTGATATATACTAGCTTTTAAATATCTTAGCTTTTAGTTTAATCGTCTTAGCTTTCCTTCTCTCTCCATTACCCTTCTCTACCACTCTCAGCCCATACTCATGTAGTTTCTTAAAAGTTTGGTACTTGATGTTCTAGAAAGAGTCAGGACTCCCTAAAGTCTTCCTTCTCACAAGTCCATTCTGTTTCACTTCTTGATCAGAGGGTCATAGATTTTTACAATCTGATGTTTGGGTCCCACTACAGGGACTCTGATTTGAGTCAACTGCAGTGGGGCTCAGCCATTGTAATTTTTAAAAAACTCTCTATCTTATTCAAATGTGTGGTTAGCATAGACCCCCTGGTCCAGATTGATGGGAATCAGAAGAACGGAAGGAGAAAAAGCATACTGGGCCACTCAACAAATCTACCAATGCCTCCTCTACAGGAAGTGATCACGGAGTCTTGGTAAACACTCCAGGTTAACTTTGGAAGAATTTCGTGTTTTTGGAACACTTATATTATCTTGAAGCACCTTTGCCTTTGGCTTAACTACCTGTGGTGAGACTTACTGTGGAGCCCTGCTCAGAGGTTCTGGGTTGGGGGGCAGGAGATGCTACTCTGGGGACATTGGTATTAAATTTTCAGTTATACTGTTGGAGAAATCACTTGGGCTACAAAGGGAGAAATAACTCATCTCAGAGTGTTCCAGCTTCTGGACCAGAAACACTTAGTGTTTCTTTCTATATCCACAGGCAGCTTTCACAGCCATTGCCAAAGCTTCTTTGCCTCAGGAGAAGGATTTTGGACTTTATTCTTTGAACTGTGGGAAACCTATGAATATTTGGGGCAGGAAAGCAATATGGTGACAGTAACATTTTAAGAGGATGGATGTCGGTGTGTAGAATGAATTGTATCAGAGACTGTCAGAAGGCAGCTGAAATCATGCAGGTGAGGAGTGTTGGGAAAGAAGAAAGGCTGTATGAAGGTTCTGTGAGCACGGTCTGTCAGAGGTCAGTCTGGGGTTTTGAAGGAGAAGGAGGAGACTTTTCCACATCACTGCCCGACCAAATTATGAATCCTCAAAGTCAGTGTCTCATCTCTTGTGCAGGAAGAAACATACATAGTCTCTAGAATATTTCCTTAGCATGCTATGCCATGCTGTGCTAAAGTCACTTCAATCATGTCAGACTCTTTGTGACTTTATGGATTGTAGACCCCCAGGCTCCTCTGTCCATGGGATTCTCCAGACAAGAATACTGGAGTGAGTCACCATGCCCTCTTCCAGGGGACCTTCATGACCCAGGGGTCAAACCCGTGTCTCTTACATCTCTTGCATTGGTAGGTGAGTTCTTTACCACTAGTGCCAGCTGGGAAGCCCCTTCCCATAGCATGATGCCAAGTAAGGTATTTATTTGGTAATGTCTACCCTTTCCTCCCCTCTCACTGGGCATCAGGCTCTATACAAGCTGTACTGATGCCAGGTGGGGAGGGGAGGAAAGGCAGACATTGCAAAATAAGTACATTAGAGGGCATTATGCTAAGGGAAATAAGCCAGAGAAAGGCAAATATGGATATCACTTATACATGACATTAAAAAAAAATCAAGCCCATAGAAACAGAGAGTAAAGAAGTGCTTTCCAGGTGTGAGAAGTGGGGAGAGGTTGATAAAAGGGAATAAGCTTTCAGCTCTAAAACGTTTAGGAGCTGAGGATCTAATGTGAGCTCAGTTCAGTTCAGTTCAGTCGCTCAGTCATGTCCAACTCTTTGCGACCCCATGAATCGCAGCACGCCAGGCCTCCCTGTCCATCACCAACTCCCGGAGTTCACTCAGACTCATGTCCATTGAGTCAGTGATGCCATCCAGCCATCTCATCCTCAGTCGTCCCCTTCTCCTCCTGCCCCCCATCCCTCCCAGCATCAGAGTCTTTTCCAATGAGTCAACTCTTCTCATGAGGTGGCCAAAGTACTGGAGTTTCAGCTTTAGCACCATTCCTTCCAAAGAAATCCAAGGGCTGATCTCCTTCAGAATGGACTGGTTGGATCTCCTTGCAGTCCAAGGGACTCTCAAGAGTCTTCTCCAACATCACAGTTCAAAAGCATCAATTCTTCGGTGCTCAGCCTTCTTCACAGTCCAACTTTCACATCCATACGTGACCACAGGAAAAACCATAGCCTTGACTAGATGGACCTTAGTTGGCAAAGTAATGTCTCTGCTTTTGAATATAATATCTAGGTTGGTCATAACTTTTCTTCCAAGGAGTAAGCATCTTTTAATTTCATGGCTGCAATCACCATCTGCAGTGATTTTGGAGCCACCAAAATAAAGTCTGACACTGTTTCCACTGTTTCCCCATCTATTTCCCATGAAGTGATGGGACCAGATGCCATGATCTTTGTTTTCTGAATGTTGAGCTTTAAGCCAACTAGTAGACTATAAATCTGCAAAAAGAGTAGAACTTAAATATTCTCACCTTCCACCCCTGGAGGTAAGCATGTGAGGTGATGAGTGTTTTAATTAACTAGACGGCAGGAATCCTTTCACAGTGTGTATGTCTATCAAGTCGTCATGATGTACACTTTTAATATCTTACAGTTTTGTCAGTTATATCTCAACAAAACTTGAGTAAATGAATAAATGAGTAAATAAATAAATAAAATAGCTGAATGCCATGCAAAGAAGTTGAGCTGTGAGAATGGGAGGAGGTGCTTGGTTTCTGGAACCTGGAGAAAAGGCAATTATCAATGACAACAAAGTCAAAGGCATCAACCCAGTTCTCCTTCTGCTTCCATCTTTTTTGGGGGCCTACAACGCAGCAGGTGGGCTCTTAGTTCCTTGACCAGGGATCGAACTCTTGCTCCCTTCATTGGAAGCACAGAGTCTTACCTACTGGACTGCGGGGGAAGTCCCTTCTGCATCCATTCTTTCCTCTTACAGCCCTCATGACAGACACCATGCTCCTTTAAACCAGCGTCACAGTCTCACGTCTCCAGCCCTCGGACTGTCTTCTGCTGGCTCCTTTTGCTTCAGTCTTCTCTTATTTAAGTAGTGCTTGTTCTTCTAGTCCTTCTCAAGGGGTCCTCCTTTGCCCCTCTCCTCTCCCCACACATGAATGTCATTAGCCAGAAGTCATTTTCATTGCTCTCTGGTGGCACAATGTATAACATTTATATAGTACTTATTACATATTGCCTTTAGTAAACGAGATGCTTGTTCTTGGATCTCAGCTACTTGACTAGGTTTTAAGGCTCAAGGGCAAGGACTGTCATTCTGCAGCTTGGTATCCTGGTCCAGGCTTGGCTTAGTTGGAGCAGTACAAATAAAGCATCCAATCTCCTAAGCACAGAGACTGGGTAGTAGATGCTCAGTAAATGTCTATCGAATTGAATTACTGTCTCAGTATATCAGTAGCATCATTTTCTATTTCTCACATGAACCAGCATTCCTGCGTGTTTTCTTCTTTTTTATTTACTTACTTCCTTTTTAGGTTACGGCTAGGTCTTCATTGCTGTGCGTGGGCTTTTTCTAGTTGCCGAGAGCAGGCACTGCTCTCCAGTTGCTGTACGGGCACTTCTCACTGCAGTGGCTTCGCTTCTGCAGAGGACAGGCTCTTGGGCACATGGGCTTCAGTAGTTGCAGCACGGGCTCAGTAGTTGTGGTACACAGGCTTAGTTGCTCCTTTGCATGTGGAATCTTCCTAGACCAGGGGTTGAACCCACATCCTCTGCATTGACAGGTGGACTCTTATCCATTGTACCACCAGGGAAGTCCCTTTTCTTTCTTCTTTATGAGGTTAATAGCTCACGTCCAGTCCAGTTGTTCATTAGAGACCATAATAATAATAATGTTGAAACTCGTCTAATTCTTACTTTGTGACAAGCACTATTCTAACTAATTTCTTTACAGGTTTAAAAGACTTAATCCACATAATAACATCAAGAACTGAGTTTTTTTTTTTTTTAAATTATTCTTATGTCATAGAAGAGAAAACTATGATTTAGAGAACTTAAACAATTGTCCAAGATCACCCCGGTATCATAGTTGGCAGTAGAGCTAATCGCAACTAAATTTAATGAAGTTCATGCTTTCAACTACTGTTTTCTAACTTTTGGACAGTGATCCATTGTAAGAAATATAACACTACCACCTAGGACAAATAAACACATCTGAAATGAAAATATCACAAGCTAATAATCCTCTTTGCTGTGTGCAATGCTCTTTTGTTTTTACGTTTTATCCTATTTTAGTTCATTAAAAATGTTAGATGGGACTCCCTAAATTGATTTCACAACTTCCTCATAAGTTGAGACTTGCAAGCTGAAAAACACCACTCTAACTAATGTGTTTAACCACCTCCCTTGGCTGTAATAGATGAATGACTTCAATCCTTCCCCACTTCTCCCAAGTCACTAGACCAAGTTTCATTTCTTTAAAAAAGGAAGTGTCCTAACTGGTATGTGTGGGAAATGAGATGCACGAAGTTGCTGTTTAATTACACAATGTCGAGCGTAAGTTAAATGACATATTCCCTCATGAACTACAAGTAACCCAGCTACAGGACTGCTGCAGCATTAAGACAATTCTAATTGAACAAGAAATATAATTACAGAGAGGTCAACCGTCTGTGAGCCAAACTGGTTTCCCATCCTGGGATCTTTTCTCTTCCACACCACACTGACTAAGTAAACCTTCAGTAAGTGGATAGATCCCTGAATTCACTTTTTCCTTGTTTAGTCCTTCATTTAGTTACTAGCTTGCTAACTCTTTTATTTGGAAAAGAGTCATTTAAAGTGCTTCAGAGCTAAGCACTGTGGTTAGCTTTCATGATGGCCCCTGGTAATATGGAGATGTTTGGTCCCTGTCGTCTGTCAACTAAGAAAAGTTGAGAGTTAAGTTTTATTCGGTGGGAATTTTTAGGACTTCAAACTTGGAAGGCAGTATGTCAAATAACCCTGAGATGACAGAACTGCTCCAAGGAGGCAGGGGGGAGCGGACAGGGTTAGGATATATAGAAGTTTTGCAACAAAGAGCAGGTAGTCGGGAACATCAAAAGATTTATGGTGTTGTCCTTCAGTCGCTCCGTCATGTCTGACTATTTGCCGCCCCCATGGACTGCAACAAGCCAGCCTTCCCTGTTCTTCACCATCTCCTGGAGCTTACTCAAACTCATGTCCATTGAGTCAGTGATGCCATCCAACCATCTCATCCTCTGTTGCCCCCTTCTCCCCCTGCCCTCAATTTTTCCCAGCATCAGGGTCTTTTCTAACGAGTTAGCTCTTTGCATCAGGTGGCCAAAATATTGGAGCTTCAGCTTCAGCATCCTTCCAATGACTATTCAGGAGTGGTTTCCTTTAGGATAGACTGGTTTGATCTCCTTGCAGTCCATGGGACTCTCAAAAGTCTTCTCCAACACCACAGTTCAAAAGCATCAATCCTTTGGCACTCAGCTTTCTTTATGGTCCAACTACTAGAAAAACCATAGCTTTGACTAGATGGACCTTTGTTGGCAAAGTAATGTCTTTGCTTTTTAATACGCTGTCTAGTTCTGGCATAACTTTCCTTCCGAGGAGCAAGCATCTTTTAATTTCATGGCTGAGGTCACCATCTGCAGTGATTTTGGAACCCAAGAAAGTAAAGTCTGTCACTGTTTCTATTGTTTCCCCATATATTTGCCATGAAGTGATGGGACCAGATGCATCAAAAGATTACCATTAATTAGAGAAAATCAGATTGTAAAATTAAAGAATTTAGTGCTTTTCTATGCATAGGAATATGCAGGTGTCTGGGCGCACTGAGATCATTTCTCTGATAGGCACCTCAGCTATCTGGGACAAGTCTCCTGTGTTTTCACAAGAGTGTCCTCAGGGCTCACTCTAGGGAGTGGCTGCAATATGATGACTGCTGTGCTGTGCTTAGTAGCTCAGTCGTGTCAATTCTTGGCAACCCATGGTCTGTAGCCTGCCAGGCTCCTCTCTTCATGGTGATTCTCCAGGCTAGAATACTGGAGTGAGTTGCCATGCCATCCTCCAGGGGAACTTCCTGACCCAGGAATCAAACCGGAGTCTCCTGCATTGCAGGTAGATTTTTTACTAGCTGAGCTACCCGGGAAGCTCTCTGATGACTGCTAGATGACAGTATTCTTTCCCTTCCTGAGTTTCCCCCAGGGCTTACTGGTTCACTAAGCCTGTGACTTGGCCCCCACCATCATTTCTTTTCTGGGTGTCATTCCTGTCATCTTTTGCCTCAGGCACAATTAAGGAAGCCTTCACTTTGCCCTCCCTCAGTGGGTGGGACATTTTTCCTTTGGGGCACAGTAATACTAAATTTTAAACTGAAGTGATAAATGGAATATTCCCTGCCATATCCATAAACTAAGAAAGTCAGCGATTGCAGCCACAGCCTTTGGTGAGCCAGTAAGCCCTGGGGGAACTCGGGAAGGAAGAGAATACCTGCCATATCAGTAAACAAAGGAATGACGGTGGGGCCATGTGTTGCTGAGCAATAGGAATCTTCTACAGAGTGAGAAGCTGGAGAAGATGAGGGGGTGGTAATGGGGAGAAAGGGGTGAATGTTCCACGTAGAAGAAATGATGTGAAGGGAAGACCATCAGTGGAGCATCTGGGGCTGGGGAGAGGATGGAACATAGAGCAAGGAGAGGGGACAGATCTTGATTAGGAAGATATGTGACTTACAAGGAGTTTATTCTGTATTTTGCAGGTGACAGGGGGCTGTGACAGAATGTTTGGTTGTAGAATGACACAGAGAATGTAATATTTCAGGAAAGCATGTGATAGTGTGTGGAGTGTGGGTGAAACAGAAACTGGAAGTGAAGGTGAGGGGCAGGTTTGAGAGCCATTTAGCAGCTGAGTGGACAGAGTGAGTGACAGTGTGGAAGGTGTGGACAGCGGCTCCTAGCTTCTGCTTTGGGTGGCCCAGCAGATGACTGTGCCATTTGCTAAGCTATTGGTGCAGGAGGAGCGGGGATGGGAACAAACTAACAAATTCAATTTATTTTAGTAAAAAATTTTTTATGTATTTTTTAATTTCTTTGGCTACACCAGGTCTTAGTTGCAGCAAGTAGGCTCCTACTTTCAGCATATGGTCACTTCATCTAATTCCTGACCAGGGATTGAACCCTAGCCCCGTACAATGGGAGAAAGGAATCAACCACTGCACACATGAGCGAAGTCCCAACAAGCTTTATTTTAGAGAGGACATTTGAGCCTACCAAGAGATTCCCAGGCATGCATGTAACAGGCGGGCAGAAATGTTATTCTGGAGTTTAGACGTAGGTCTGCTTACAAGTATAGATTTGGAAACAATAGGTTCTGACTGGCAGCTAAAGCATTAGATGTAAATGAGTGTGTGTGTGTTTGTGTGTGTGCAAGCTTTCACTGGCATAGTAAAAACAAGAAGGCTAATGCCCCAGCAAAGATGGGCTCAATAAAGGACAAAAATGGTCTTGACCTAACAGAAGCAAAAGATATTAAGAAGAAGCAGCAAGAATACACAGAAGAACTGTACAAAAACATCTTCATGACCCAGATAATCACGATGGTGTGATCAACCACCTAGAGCCAGACATCCTGGAATGTGAAGTCAAGTGGGCCTTAGGAAGCATCACTATGAACAAAGCTAGTGGAGGTGGTGGAATTCCAGTTGAGCTATTTCAGATCCTGAAAGATGATGCTGTGAAAGTGCTGCACTCAGTATGCCAGCAAATTTGGAAAACTCAGAGTGGCCACAGGACTGGAAAAGGTCAGTTTTCATTCAATCCAAAAGAAAGGCAATGCCAAAGAATGCTCCAACTACTGCACAATTGCACTCATCTCTCATGCTAGTAAAGTAATGCTCAAAATTCTCCATGCCAGGCTTCAGCAATACGTGAACCGTGAACTTCCAGATGTTCAAGCTGGTTTTAGAAAAGGCAGAGAAACCAGAGATCAAGTTGCCAACATTTGCTGGATCATAGAGAAAGCAAGG
>SJYX01009098.1:220018-301734 GCA_006410675.1 Oreotragus oreotragus | reverse complement strand
GTATGGATGTGAGAGTTGGACTATAAAGAAAGTTAAGCACTAAAGAATTGATGCTTTTGAACTGTGGTGTTGGAGAAGACTCTTGAGAGTCCCTTGGACAGCAAGGAGATCCAACCAGTCCATCCTAAAAGAAATCAGTCCTGAATATTCATTGGAAGGACTGATGCTGAAGCTGAAACTCCAGCTTTGGCCATCTGATGCGAAGAGCTGACTCATTTGAAAAGACCCTGATGCTGGGAAAGATTGAGGGCAGAGGAGAAGGGGATGATAGAGGATGAGATGGTTGGATGGCATCACCGATTCAATGGACATGGGTTTGGGTGAACTCTGGGAGTTGGTGATGGACAGGGAGGCCTGGCATGCTGCGATTCATGGGGTTGCAAAGAGTCGGACACGACTGAGCGACTGAACTGAACTGAACTGAACTGAATGTAACTAAAGATACTCTTAGTTTGCGTGCGTGCTCGGTCACTTCAGTTGTGTCTGACTCTTTGCAAGCCCACAGACTATAGCCCGCCAGGCCCCTCTGTCAGTGGGATTCTCCAGGCAAGAATAATGGAGTAGATTGCTATTTGCTCCTCCAGGGGACCTTTCTGACCCAGGGATCGAACCCTGGTCTCCTGCCTCGTAGGAGCCACCAGGGAAGCCCCTTATTCTTAGTTTGCCAGTCCCTAAAGTGGACATGATAACAGTGGAGTCAGAGAGAAAAAAACTGTCCCTTCTAGGTTCTTCTGCTGTGTGCTACATGCTAAGTTCCTTCAGTCATGTGTGCAACTCTTTTTCTACAAATTAAACTGACATGAGAAAATTAGACAAAAGTTTAATAACATGTACACACAGGAGAGCCAAAATGTCTGAGGCCCTCCCCTTAAATAGCAGCTCCAGCTAAGGACAAAAGCAGATGTTGGGGGGCGTGGTTTGGAACTTCAAAGGGGAGGAAGGCAATTGACGTAAAGATGGAAAAGCAGATGTTTGGTAAACAAATGTTTGCTGGGCCCTGCAGAGACCACAGGACACAGAGAGGACCCTGGGCTCCAGGCCCTGCCCAGGGTCCCCCATCACACCCAACCCATATTCTTTGCAGATCTCTCTGGTAATTATCCCCTGGAAATTCTAGGAACAGGCCCTCAATTTGAATTCTTTCAGGCAGTTAGGGCGAAGGTCAAAGGGTCTTCCTGCATCTTTTGAGCCTTGATTGTTTTCAGCTTGAAATAACAGGCATGCTAGAGATATTTTGATGTGGCCAGTTTTGTCCTCCTAAGGTTCCTATCTCCCTGGTGGCTCAGACGGTAGAGATCTGCCTGCAACGCGGGAGACCCAGGTTCGATCACTGGGTTGGGAAGATCCCCTGGAGAAAGAAATGACCACCCACTCCAGAATCCTTGCCTGGGAAATCCCATGGACAGAGGAGTCTGGTGGGTTACAGGCCATGTGGTCGCAGAGAGTCGGACATGACAGCAACTACTACTTTCCTTTCATTTTACAGTTCCTGTCTCGCTGGGTCATTGTGAGAAACTGTAAAAAAAAAGTGTAAATCACTTGGCCCAGTGGACAGAGCCTCATCACTGGTCAATACACAAGAGTGGCCACTTTTCCTGAGACTTGTCTGTGATGGAAATTAAGAGATCTGAGTATAGCTGAGTGTAGACCTAGGCCTGGAGGACAGGCATTTCTCCATACAGGAGAGACTGTGTACCAGGAAGAGGGAGGCAGGCCGAGGAGAACCAGAACCGTCAGGAGGAGAGTCGGAGACCAGGGGAGGGGTCCGTGGTCGCCTCTGGGTGAGCAGCTGCGCATCAGAGCTACCTGAGGCTTCAGTGAGATGAAAAAAAACGACCCACTTTTGAGTGAATGACCTTGCACCTGAACTCCTGTGCTCCTTTATCTTTCACTCCCTCCTTATATAATCTGTTTCTGGATGCAGGGCTTTAGAGTAACCCCCAGGTGTGTGTTGGCACACTTCACAGGGAGCAGCCCCATTGCTAGGGTGGCTGTTCACCTGAAGCCCTAGCACGATGTTTTCATATCATCTTAGAATTTCCATGCTTCCTCCACTGGTAGGGGTCTTCCTTCTCCAGATTCTGGAGGGGAGGTGTTACAGGAGCACACGGGCTGAGAAGGCAGACAGACCTGAATCCCAGCTCTGTCACCCACGAGCTGTGCAGCTGCAAAACAGCTCTTTAATGTCTCTGAGCCTTTGTTTCCTCCATGGTGAACATGAGAATAATACTTGCCTTATAGCATTGTTGTTGCTGTTTAGTTGTTAAGTCATGTCCAGTTCTTTGTGGTCCCACAGACTGTAGCCCGCTGGGCTCCTCTGTCCATGGGATTTTCTGGGCAAAAATACCGGAGTGGGGTGCCATTTTCTTCTCCAGGGGATCTTCCCAGACCAGGGATTGAACCTGCATCTCCTGTACTGGCAGGCGGGTTCTTTACCACTGAGCCACCCAGGAAGGCCTGGGGTGGTAATCTCATAGTATTCAGTTCAGTTCAGATCAGTTGCTCAGTTGTGTCCAACTCTTTGCGAGTCCCTAAACCGCAGCATGCCAGGCCTCCCTGTCCATCACCAATGTTGCTGTGCGATTAAACTTGAAAAGGCAAAGTACCTAACCTGCTGTCTGGTACTCAGTTAAATATGGAANTGAACTGAACTGAACTGAATGTAACTAAAGATACTCTTAGTTTGCGTGCGTGCTCGGTCACTTCAGTTGTGTCTGACTCTTTGCAAGCCCACAGACTATAGCCCGCCAGGCCCCTCTGTCAGTGGGATTCTCCAGGCAAGAATAATGGAGTAGATTGCTATTTGCTCCTCCAGGGGACCTTTCTGACCCAGGGATCGAACCCTGGTCTCCTGCCTCGTAGGAGCCACCAGGGAAGCCCCTTATTCTTAGTTTGCCAGTCCCTAAAGTGGACATGATAACAGTGGAGTCAGAGAGAAAAAAACTGTCCCTTCTAGGTTCTTCTGCTGTGTGCTACATGCTAAGTTCCTTCAGTCATGTGTGCAACTCTTTTTCTACAAATTAAACTGACATGAGAAAATTAGACAAAAGTTTAATAACATGTACACACAGGAGAGCCAAAATGTCTGAGGCCCTCCCCTTAAATAGCAGCTCCAGCTAAGGACAAAAGCAGATGTTGGGGGGCGTGGTTTGGAACTTCAAAGGGGAGGAAGGCAATTGACGTAAAGATGGAAAAGCAGATGTTTGGTAAACAAATGTTTGCTGGGCCCTGCAGAGACCACAGGACACAGAGAGGACCCTGGGCTCCAGGCCCTGCCCAGGGTCCCCCATCACACCCAACCCATATTCTTTGCAGATCTCTCTGGTAATTATCCCCTGGAAATTCTAGGAACAGGCCCTCAATTTGAATTCTTTCAGGCAGTTAGGGCGAAGGTCAAAGGGTCTTCCTGCATCTTTTGAGCCTTGATTGTTTTCAGCTTGAAATAACAGGCATGCTAGAGATATTTTGATGTGGCCAGTTTTGTCCTCCTAAGGTTCCTATCTCCCTGGTGGCTCAGACGGTAGAGATCTGCCTGCAACGCGGGAGACCCAGGTTCGATCACTGGGTTGGGAAGATCCCCTGGAGAAAGAAATGACCACCCACTCCAGAATCCTTGCCTGGGAAATCCCATGGACAGAGGAGTCTGGTGGGTTACAGGCCATGTGGTCGCAGAGAGTCGGACATGACAGCAACTACTACTTTCCTTTCATTTTACAGTTCCTGTCTCGCTGGGTCATTGTGAGAAACTGTAAAAAAAAAGTGTAAATCACTTGGCCCAGTGGACAGAGCCTCATCACTGGTCAATACACAAGAGTGGCCACTTTTCCTGAGACTTGTCTGTGATGGAAATTAAGAGATCTGAGTATAGCTGAGTGTAGACCTAGGCCTGGAGGACAGGCATTTCTCCATACAGGAGAGACTGTGTACCAGGAAGAGGGAGGCAGGCCGAGGAGAACCAGAACCGTCAGGAGGAGAGTCGGAGACCAGGGGAGGGGTCCGTGGTCGCCTCTGGGTGAGCAGCTGCACATCAGAGCTACCTGAGGCTTCAGTGAGATGAAAAAAAACGACCCACTTTTGAGTGAATGACCTTGCACCTGAACTCCTGTGCTCCTTTATCTTTCACTCCCTCCTTATATAATCTGTTTCTGGATGCAGGGCTTTAGAGTAACCCCCAGGTGTGTGTTGGCACACTTCACAGGGAGCAGCCCCATTGCTAGGGTGGCTGTTCACCTGAAGCCCTAGCACGATGTTTTCATATCATCTTAGAATTTCCATGCTTCCTCCACTGGTAGGGGTCTTCCTTCTCCAGATTCTGGAGGGGAGGTGTTACAGGAGCACACGGGCTGAGAAGGCAGACAGACCTGAATCCCAGCTCTGTCACCCACGAGCTGTGCAGCTGCAAAACAGCTCTTTAATGTCTCTGAGCCTTTGTTTCCTCCATGGTGAACATGAGAATAATACTTGCCTTATAGCATTGTTGTTGCTGTTTAGTTGTTAAGTCATGTCCAGTTCTTTGTGGTCCCACAGACTGTAGCCCGCTGGGCTCCTCTGTCCATGGGATTTTCTGGGCAAAAATACCGGAGTGGGGTGCCATTTTCTTCTCCAGGGGATCTTCCCAGACCAGGGATTGAACCTGCATCTCCTGTACTGGCAGGCGGGTTCTTTACCACTGAGCCACCCAGGAAGGCCTGGGGTGGTAATCTCATAGTATTCAGTTCAGTTCAGATCAGTTGCTCAGTTGTGTCCAACTCTTTGCGAGTCCCTAAACCGCAGCATGCCAGGCCTCCCTGTCCATCACCAATGTTGCTGTGCGATTAAACTTGAAAAGGCAAAGTACCTAACCTGCTGTCTGGTACTCAGTTAAATATGGAATAATTATTTTTTTCTCATCTCAAAGAACCTCAAAGCATATAATAATTTAATGATATGGAAATGATAAATGCAAAGATACATAGAGTATTACATAGCTGTTTACATAACACTTTCTCATCTAGAAAATGGGTACAACAGCAAAGCCTCGCCCACAGCATGGTGGGGATTATGTGACACAAGGATCTGGTGTTACATCTTTGTAGACAGCTTGTGAATTTTATGAAGGCAAAGGGCTTCTCAGGTGGCACTAGCAGTAAAGAACCCCAACTACCAATACAGGAGACATGAGAGATGTAGGTTCGATCCCTGAGTCAGGAAGATCATCTGGAGGAGGGCATGGCAACCCACTCCAGTATTCTTGCCTGGAGAATCCCATGAACAGAGGAGCCTGTGGGCTACAGTCCATGGGGTCACAAAGAGTCAGATACAGCTGAAGTGACTTAGCAGAGCATAGCACCACACATTATGAAGGCAAATATGAAAATGCTGAAGGCTACTTTCCATCAGCTGAGAAATCTTGGTGCCAGATGCTGCAGTGAGGTGGAACACTCAAGTGTGGGTCTCCATTGAGGGCCAGATAGAAATCCTTAAAACTAAGAGACAACATGCATCTAAAACTTCAAGCAGGGCTGTCTGCAGTCCAGCCAGCATCACCAGGATTTGGACATAGAGACCCTGCACAGACTGACCCTGTGACATAGAGCTCTGGGTGATCAGACCCTCCTAGGCAATGATGGCTTTGCACCAGAATCATTGGTGTGAAGGGATTCCCTGGTGGCTCAAGTGATAAAGAACTCGCCTGCAGTTCAGGAGCCACAGGAGACTCAAGTTTGATCCCTGGGTCGGGAAGATCCTTAGAGAAGGAAATGGAAACCTACTCCAGCATTCTTGCCTGGGAAATCCCATGGACCAAGGAGTGTGGCGGGCTACAGTCCATGAGGTTGCAAAGAGTTGTACACGACTGAGCAGATACACAAACACTGGTGTGAAAGAGGTTGGAAGTAAAGATACATCCAGACAAGTCAAAGGTCAGGAGAAGCATGGGCAGAGCAGGCCACCGGTAAGATCTTCCCTCATCGTATAAAGAGGGAACCCAAGATCAGGCGCCTGCCCAGTGTCAACATAGGTATCCAGCAGCGACCCATGTCCAAACACCAGTATTGCTGGCTTGGTCAACCCAGCTCTGTAGGACACAGCTACTGCACGGCCCCTGAAGTGTATGAATGTGTTCCCTGCCCTTCACTAGCTGCAGGGCTTTCTTCCATTCCCTTTGGTTTCTCCATTCCCATCTGATTTCCCTTTGCATCCAGATACTCTGCACCTGGGAATCAGTCACATGCCCTGTGCTGAAATGCCATAGCTAGAGAAAGCTGAGCATTAACCCAAATGCTATGTTAGCACCACAATTAACTGGTAAATGGGGACTTTTCAAAGAATCTAGGCCCTCTGTTACATCACGTAGCCAGGGTTGGTGTGCCTCCCGCTGACTGGGATGCAGGGAATGGGAGCCAGGCTTTGACCAGTCTAAGCCACTGGCACTGATGATACTGATTTCCTGCCTTGATGGTGAGCCTCTTAGAAGACAGTGAAGGTAGAAGGGAAGAAGAGAGAATTCAAACAAATTCTCTCTCCTCTCCTTCCTTCTCACCCAGCGCTTCCCACACACCATGCATATTCCATCCACTGAGCCTTGCACTGCCCATTCTTTCCGCTCTGAAACGTGAAAACTAATAAGGAAAACTCACTAAAATGGAGTCAGCAGGCCAGAAGGGGGCGCTCTCAAGCACATGCCTTTTGAAGTACAGATCCCAGTGGAAGTGACTGGGACACTTCCTCTGGGACACAGTGGAAGTAACTAGGATATAGTCTCCAGCAGGAAGTGACTGTACAACTGCCTGCAGGAGGAAGATTTTCTCCTTCCTTGGCAACAGCTCAGCCAATGAAAAATCACTATACTTCAACTTCCTAGTTTGCTCCAATAGACTTTTTGTTTACAATAGCCCCTCCCAACTTCCCCTTCTCCTCTATAAAACAGTTTCCTCTCCTTTGCTTCACTAATCTTGCCTGTGGTCTTCGAAGCTGCATGTCGTGAACTGCAATTCTTTGTTGCTACTGAATAAACCCATTTTGCTGGTAAAATAAGTGGCTGTTTTCTTGTTTTAGGTTCACAGAATGCTGTTCCCTAAGATGCTGCATGGTTCGTTTTTTCTCTGCTCTTGAGGAACCATCTCTGGGAAGCCTTTCTGGACACTCCCAGTGAACTGCAATTCTTTGTTGCTACTGAATAAACCCATTTTGCTGGTAAAATAAGTGGCTGTTTTCTTGTTTTAGGTTCACAGAATGCTGTTCCCTAAGATGCTGCATGGTTCGTTTTTTCTCTGCTCTTGAGGAACCATCTCTGGGAAGCCTTTCTGGACACTCCCCCTGGACTTGCTCCCCCTTTTCCTGTTCTACTTTCCAACACAACATTGATTATCATTAAGTGAACTAAGTCTCTCACATGTTCGGTTTAACTTTTGCCTCCTCTCATCAGACCTTAAGTTCTACTGGAGAAAAAGTTTTGTCAGGTCTAATCACTGCTGTATCTTTAGCAACAAGCATTTACCTGGCATATAGTAGATGCTCAGTTATTTGTTGCAAGTGCAAACTACAAATTGGCACTTGCCAAGAGCATTTGCCATCTGCCTCTGCAAAGAATGAGCCCTCTGCTGTAGCAGCTGTTGACCTTCAACATNGTCAGGTCTAATCACTGCTGTATCTTTAGCAACAAGCATTTACCTGGCATATAGTAGATGCTCAGTTATTTGTTGCAAGTGCAAACTACAAATTGGCACTTGCCAAGAGCATTTGCCATCTGCCTCTGCAAAGACTGAGCCCTCTGCTGTAGCAGCTGTTGACCTTCAACATGCCCTGAAGAGAGTTCAGGGTGGAGAGTAAGGCACTCTGCTCCCGGGAAACTGGTGGAACAGGTCTTTAGATCGTTAGATATTTTCGTGGTTTCATGATCCCAGTCCTTGCATCTCTTCATATTTATAAAAGCACTAAATCCCTTCACGTTGACATCAGCTCCTTGGGATGAGCAGAAAACCTTTTGTAAGATAAGTGCTTGATTGCACTGAACTCCTCCTTCACCAAAATTATATAGACCTCCCCCACTACCTCGTTGGAGCAGTTTCTCAGAACTATCTGGGGTGCTGTCTCCCAGACTGCGGTCTTCACTTTGCCCCAAATAAAACTTAACTCGAAACTCTCGCATTTTGCATCTTTTCTTAGTTGACACAAGGAAGGAAACAAGGAGATGAAAGGGATAATACAGGTATGAAAAAAAGGCAAAATGGACATTTTTGCCCCCAAACTTTCCATTTAACTTAACAGACTTTGTTTCCATCTTTACTCTCTGCTGAGCCCCTGGTCACATCCTGGAGTAATGAGTTAGTGGTCTCTATCACTCAGGACCTCCAGATCTGGTTGTGATCTTTTTGAGAACATGTGGGAAGCAAGTGGTGTGAAAGAGATGTGGGATCACAGGAAGGAGAGGCCAATGACTGGCTTAGTGGTAAAGAACCTGCCTGCCAATGTCTTATGGAAGACATTTTAGGTGGCATTTTATGGGATAGAGGAAGTAGGCTATTGTGATTTATAATAAGAGATGTATACTTGGTGTTCATCCCCTTACCTGGCACAGGGCTTCTAAAACCTTAGAATTTCATAAGTGGTCAGAGAGCTAAAGGTGTCTTTTGTTATCCATGATACACATCTGAGTTTATGTTGGTGGTGTTTTAGTCGCTAAGTCATGTCCAACTCTTGGGATCCCATGGACTGTAGCCCACCAGGCTCCCCTGTCCATGGGATTCTCCAGGCAAGAATACTAGAGTGGGTTGCCACGTCCTCCTCCAGGGGATTTTCCTAACTCAGGAATCATACCTGGGTCTCCTGCACTGCAGGCAGATTCTTTACCACCTGAGCTACGAGGGAAGTTTATGTTCATGAGGTGATATTTACAAAGCCCTAGAAAACTACAGGGTGGGAACCAGCTCTGTGGCCAGAGAGTTGAAATTTTCCAAGGGACTTCATCCTCGCCTCCATCTCTGGGAAGAGAGAGGGGCTGGAGTCTGACTTAGTCAGCAATGGTCCATATGTTTATCAGACATGCTGACTAAAGCAGCCACTGTGAAAATCCCGAACAACGGGTTTTGGAGGGCTTCTGGTTTAGTGAACAGGCAGCAATGCTAGGAGAGTGACCCTTTTCCCTGAGCATCTCTTCCATCCAGCTGTTCCTGAGTTGCATCTTTTTATAATAAACTGGTAATCAGGTAAATTCTTCCCTGGTGGCTCAGTGGTAAAGAATCTGCCTGCCAATGCAGGAAATGTGGGTTTGATCCCTTGGTTGGGAAAATTCTCTGGAGAAGGAAATGGTGACCCACTCCAGTATTATTGCCTGGGAAATCCCGTGGACAGAGGAGTCGGACATGACTTAGTGACTAAACAACAACGATTTGGTAAGTAAACTGCTACTGAGTTCTGTGAGCCACTCTAGCCAATTAATCGAAACAGCAGTGGAGTTCCTAGTAACCTCTGATTGACAGCTGGTCAGTTAGAAGCATATGGAGAAGGCAATAGCACCCTACTCTAGTACTCTTGCCTGGAGAATCCCATGGGCAGGGGAGCCTGGTAGGCTGCAGTCCATGGTGTCGCTAAGAGACACGACTGAGTGACTTCACTTTCACTTTTCACTTTCATGCATTGGAGAAGGAAATGGCAACCCACTTCAGTATTCTTGCCTGGAGAATCCCAGGGACAGGGGAGCCTTGTGGGCTGCCGTCTATGGGGTTGCACAGAGTCGGACATGACTGAAGTGACTTAGCAGCAGCAGCCGCAGGAGTTAGAAGCATAAGTGGCAATCTGGACTTACAACGCGCATCTGCAGTGGAGGGAGAGGACAGTCTTGTGGAACTGAGTCCTTAGCCTGTAGGACCTGATGCTGTCCCCAGGTCATAGCATCTGAACAGAGTTGAATTGTAGAACACGGCTTGATGAGCGGAGATCCCACCCGTCTGGTCACGGAAGCGTCAGTGACAGAGGAGAGAAATGACACGCAGGAGGGCTTTTCCTTACACGTGGGGGTTGGGGTGTACACAGGAATAACTGCATAAAAGCAGGCAGTACGGGGTGTGACGGAAGAATGTGGATGCTAGACAGGAAGCCAGAGAGGGAGACCAGGTTACGATGTCAGGGGAGAGGTCCAGCTTCATTGGGAGGCAGTCAGGAGCTAGGTGGCTTCTGTTAGAAAACGGCCGGGGTCACTTGGTACTGGAAGGCAAGCCTAGAGGGTTTTTTTTTTTTTTTTTTTTTTTTTTTATAACGTGGACCATTTTTAAAGACTTTGTTGATTTTTTCACAATAGTGTTTCTGTTTCATGTTTTGGATTTTTGGCCATGAGGTGTGTGGGATAACTCCCTGACAGGGATCAAACCTGCACCGGCTAAATTGAAATGGGAAGTCTCAGCCACTGGGCTGCTGGGGAAGTCCCATGCCTAGCGAGTCTGAAGGGAAGGCTGGCATGAGGGGCTCTGGCAGGGGACGAGGCCTCAGGACATCACTGCCATGGTCCCTGGTAGATTTGGAGGGCCTGACCCGGACAAGGGAGGCCAGGGAAGGCATTTAGGCATGTTCCAGGAGTAGGTGTGACAGAACATGATGACTGACTGGCCCAGGGGCACAAGGAGAGTCAAAGACGACCCTGACTTTGAGCCAGGATGCGCAGAGGAACGGAAACAGAATGCAGGGAGGAAGAGGCAGAGGGTGTGCGAACTTACCTATCCCCAAAGTTCCAGCTGACTCACTCTCATTGTTTCCCTTTTGCTCTGAAGTTAAATTTTAATCAAACACCGCTAATAACCACACATCTATCCCCACTATGCCAAGATGTGTGGGCATTAGCACTTTAAAAACACCCTCATTCAAGACACCAGGGCTCCGCCGAGTGGCTCTCCTGAGACCCCACCTCAGGCCCTCAAGAGCATAGCCCCTCCGCACCTAAGTTCCAGTTCTCCTAAAAAGGGGAGAGACCCGTCTCTGCTGGATTTCATTCACCTCCAGGTCGAGGTGGGGGCGGAGCTCAGTCCTAGTCCGTTAAGCTGAGAGCCCCTTCGGGGGAATAGAGAAGCAGCCTTGCCTGCTGAGCTGACGGGACTCACGCTGCTTCCATCTGGTTCACCCTCATGTTGAGTAGGAAGCCTTGGGACTGGGATACCAAAGTCAGCCACCCAGTCGGTTCACCCATCCAGCCCCTCAGCCATCCTGGGGTACATGAGACACAGTTACACAGAACGTCCGAACCGAGCATCTGTGTCAATGAGGCAGGACTGCCTCACTGCTGAACTGAGCCACCTCTGGCACGTCCCCGAACCCGGGATGCCTCAGTTTCTCCTTCCATTGGAAGTGGATGATGCTAACCTCCACCAACCGACAGGGCAGCATAAACGTCTGAAGACAATGTTTTTGCTGTGTGCACTGAACCCCTGGCCTCACAGGGATGTGGTGGAAATGCAGCTGGTCTGTGCACACAAAGGGCTTGTCCTGCTGGAGGTGCTATTTATTGCGGGGGCGGGGCGGGGGGATCTCAGGGTCAGGCCCGCTTCCAGCTTCCCGGGCCTCAGCCTCTGTCACTGTTCCCTTTGTGCTCTGCCTCCTCCTTGCTGTTGGCCTCCGGCGGTGGCTCTGCTTGTTCTGCTGCAGATGGTCCGCCCTCGCCAAACTCCACCCAGGAAGGGTTTGCATTTGTGATTGGAAAGAAAGGGCATTAAATGGGTCTGATAGACCCAGGCTGTGAAGCCCCAGGACGCTGGAACACCCACCGCAGTGGCCCGAGCAAAGCAAACTTGTTATTTTCCTTTCTCAGCCATCCAAACAGGAAGCTACCTGTGGCATCTAAATTGCAAAGGCAAAACGTGGAGCCTGCGCTGGACCTATTGGTTTGGGGTAATTGGGAAAAGAACAGGGAGTTATTATGGGTTGAATACCGCCTGCCGAGTCCCGGTCCCCATGTGATGCAGTGGCTGCTGTGATGGGGGTTCAGGAGGCCTGTTACTTTCCCACTTGATGCCAAGGAATAAGCTTCGGCCGTGAGCAACGGCAGAAGATGGGAAACATTGTATCCACTACAGCCTGAAAGCCAGGGCTCTCCTTCAACTGGCAGAGTTACTAAGAAGGTAGTGCAAATTGAAGGGAGCAGGGGACCAGGTTGCAAAGGGAGAGGCCTGAGTAGGAGGCTTCCATGGCCCTTCCTGAAGCATCGCCGGAGTTAACACACCTCCACGCGCGCACTGCAGCTCGCTGTTTTTTAGAAGCCAAGACTCCAAGGGCAAGAAGTCAGTCAGAGGGGAGAGCTGGGCTGACCTTCCCGCAGCCAGGCAGGGTGCCAGCCTGCACTAACAAGGAAAGCGTTCCCTTGAGGTCTTGGGTCTGTCTGGCTCTGGAACTGTGAAGAATGCCCATCAGCCTCCTTCCTGGGGATTCTGACAGTAGGATTCTCTCTCTTAACTCTCAACAAGTTCAGCCTAAGGCATGTTAGAGACAAAAGCTCCGAAGGAAGAGAAAGGTTTAAATAAAAAAACAGAAGCCTGACCCATGTCTGACAGTCACCTTCGGAGGCAAAAGAAGATTTGACTTTCCTTGGCTGAGTTTTGTTCTGTTACTGGGAAGGGCACCTTAAGCACGGGGGAGGGTGTATGCTTGTGCCTACATTTGCTTTCTTCTTCCCTCCCTTCTTCAAGCCTCACGTAATTGTGTAGTGAAGCATTCAGTCCTTTCCCCAAACTCTCTTGAAGAGATCCCTCTCCCAAGTGAGTTGTGGTCTTTGCTGCTCCCCTCCTGCTAATCATTTTTGCAAATGTTCCTTTGAATTCTGCTTCTCTAGGGTTTACCCCAGGTAGGTCAAAGCCATCATGGCTCGGAACCCATGGGGATGAGGACAGGGTGTGAGAGCAATGGAGCTTCATCTTCTGACACTTAAGGTCGCCTACATTCTCAGTCCCCTTGGTCATCAGTGTGCCTTGAGAGTATCTCGATGGCTGAAGCTGGGTTTAGGGAGGATGACATGAATCCTCCAGTGGCTGTGGGCAGCCTAGGGGTCCCTCATTCATCCCTCTTTCCCATTTAGACAGGAATGGCAGTGAGTCACAGAGTGACATGGGAGAGAGGTGACTGACCATCAACCTACAGATGCTAAAGGGCAGGGAAGAGGTAGTTTAGAACCTGAAATACCAGGAGGTTCTAGCAAGTTAGTGCCCCAGCAAGAATCTGGCACATTTTTAGCCCCTAGGACAACATCTGTATTTGCTGACTTAGCAGGACGGCGGGGGAGCGACACTGGGCAACCAGGAGCCTGAGGACAAGCTCAAATATGGGGGAGCTCAGGTTGCAAGACGAGCAGAAATGCAGCTAAAATGCAGCCCTCCACTTTCCCCGGGAACTTCTGTGCCGTTATACGCCAGCACCACAACTCAGAAGAGCCAGCATGAGCTGGCTCTGTAGCTTCATACGATTCAGCTCTTGTGGGCAAGTGTTTCAAAAGGATCTGCCATGTTTTCCTCATCTGAAGGCCTTGTAGTAGTGACTCAGTCAAAGTCATAAGGAATATGTGCATCTGTCTCCATCAGTTCAGTTCAGTTCAGTCGCTCAGTCGTATCCGACTCTTTGCGACCCCTGTATTGCAGCACGCCAGGCCTCCCTGTCCATCACCAACTCCCGGAGTTCACTCAGACTCATGTCCATTGAGTAGGTGATGCCATCCAACCATCTCTTCCTCTGTTTTCCCCTTCTCCTCCTGCCCTCAATCATTCCCAGCATCAGGGTCTTTTCAAATGAATCAGCTCTTCGCATCAGGTGGCCACAGTATTGGAGTTTCAGCTTCAGCATCAGTCCTTCCAATGAACACCCAGGACTGATCTCCTTTAGAATGGACTGGTTGGATCTCCTTGCAGTCCAAGGGACTCTCAAGAGTCTTCTCCAACACCACTGTTCAAAAGCATCAGTTTTTCAGCACTCAGCTTTCTTTATAGTCCAGCTCTCACATCCATACCTGACCACTGGAAAAACCATAGCCTTGACTAGACGGACTGTCAGGAAACAAAACAGGAGGCTTCCTGTGTGCTGTTTTGGATCTGTCAGGAATTCTCTGCTCCTTATTAATTCCTGAGTAGTCAGGAATTAAGAGGAGAGGCAAGCTTCTCCCGGGGGCTGAAGAATCCAGGCATTTCCTTCATTAGTTTTTCTATACAGTGATAAATATCTTCTTCCTCCTTGTGAACCTTACGGCAAAAGTGATTGTTTACAAATCTCTCTCTTTAATATGGATTACTTATGTTTTGTAAATCTGGAATTTTAATCTTTATCTTTGCTAAGAATAACAACTTTGTAAGACAGTATATATACACACACCATGAAAATTAAAACACCTTTGCTCCATCAGAGCTCTGGTCCCCGTCTTTCTTTCTCTCTCTCTCTCCCTTTCTCTCTCTCTCTCCCTCTCTTTTTCAGGCTGATCCCCTGGAGTGCAGAGGCTCTCTGAGTTCACTTTCCTGCTCAGGCTTCTAAGACCCTCTTGAGAAGGTGCTATGCACCTTCACCCCATTGAGAGGGCGCCTGAGGCCTTCGTGAACAGAGCAAGCCCTGTGCAGGGGCTTTATTGGGTTTCTGTCTAAATCAAGGAATATCAGCCTCTTTCTCTCCATTACTTTCTTATCATAGACTCCGGATCACCAGGTTCCAGTCCATTACAGGACCGCAACAACGGACCTTTGTTGGCAAAGTAATGTCTCTGCTTTCTAATATGCTGTCTAGGTTGATTGCAACTTTCCTTCCAAGGAGTAAGCATCACCATACTTGGTTCCATTTCACCTTCACTTCTGCCTCACCATCCTTCATCACGTTACATTAAAAAAAAAAAAAAAAAGTCCTGCAATTGCCCATGTCAGTCAATCACCATGCAAGGAGCCTGGTGCCATGGAGAGAACACTGGGTTGGAAAATCTGGGACTCACTTTTTACTCACAGCTTCACCTTGGAACAGTGCCTTCTCCCCAGTTTTCTCATCCATAATATGGTAACAATACTGTCTCCCTGCCTATCTGTCAGGGATGTTGTGAGACTCAGAAAGACAACTGCATGGAAGCAATTTCTCTTCCTATGCCACTCACCTCTTTCTATCACCACCCCCCAATTCCAGAGTTCTTTATACTCTTATATATCAATGTATCTATTTTTTCACTTCCATCCAGGTATGGTTTTTATCCTCTGTTGTGGAGGCTGTCCTTAAAATGAATCTGTCTGGAAGAGAACCCCTTCCCTGAAGAGGAATTAATGCATCATTCCAGATGCAAAAGCTGATATCCCAGGAGCTGGTACTCCATTGGAGCTGGCACCCCAGGCACAGTGAACACTTCTTGTGACCAGTATATGTGGGGCCAGATACAGTGTCCTGCCTGGAAGTCAATCCCAGTGTTTGTTGGGACCACATATGATTTTCCAAGGCTCTGCCCAACTAAGAACTAGCATGGGAGTTTCTTGATGGAAGGACTATTTTTCTTTTTTTCCAAGTTGTTTCTTCTTTAACCTCTAGAACAATGTCTGGTGTACAGCAGACAATAAACGGATGAATTAACAGAAATAAGTAGAAGCAGTGGAAACTCAGCTTTCCCCCCTAGAACCGTCATGTAAGCCTCCCCCATGAATCCTCCCCAGAGTCCTCACCCAAGTTTTGTGATTATTGTTGATTTGGAGCAGACTAGCTTTAGCAAGGGATTTCCAGGTGGCTCAGCAGTAAAGAATCTGCCTGCCAGTGCCAGAGATGTGGGTTCGATCCCCAGATAGAAAAGATCCCCTGGAGGAGGAAAGAGCAACCCACTCCAGTATTCTTGCTTGGAAAATTCCATGGACAGAAGAGTCTGGCTGGCTACAATGAATGGGATCACAAAGAGTCAGACATAACTCAGCACAGAATGACAGAGAAGAGAAGACAGCCTCGTTGAGTCAGCCTCCATCTGCTTTAAACCACTGCTTTTAGGCTTCCCAGGTAACTCAGCGATAAAGAATCTGCTTGCCAATGCAGGAGACACAGGAGACTTCCATCCCTGGGTTGGGAAGATTCCCTGGAGGAAGAAATAGCAACCCAGTTCAGTATTCTTGATTGGAAAATCCCAGGGACAGAGAAGCCTGGCAGACTACACTCAATGGGGTCACATGAGTCTAAACCACCACCACCACCAGTTTTATCAAAATTTTCCAATAAGTTCGCTCTAATAAAAATAGACAGAGACAAAATAATTAAGACTCCCTTCTCTCTCCCCCACTGCCACCACAATCACCAGAGTCAATAGAAAACATGAAAGCATAAGCATTTACTTATATAAATTATTATTAAGTCATGTAGAAAATTAATTATAAATTATATATTATGTAACTCATGTAAATATAATTTATATAAAGTTGTCAGGAAATAATGTCTCCTAATAATATTCAGCTTGCGAGTTAATTAACTTGAATTCTCCTACTGACATGATAAAACAATGGAAGCAAAGCAAAATTCTAGTGTTAACTGTCAAAAAGAAGTCTATAGCTCATGGAGTCTTTTCTTAACTAAAATCATCAATTGAGTTAGATCCCCATATTCCTACAAAACCCAGGAGATTTTTTTTTTTCCAGAAATACAACATCTGTTATTTGTCTAAAAGGGACATGCTTATTCAGGCTTCACGGGGGAGCTTGTGTGAAGATTTTCCTCCATCTCTACTTTGTGATCTGGCAGCCAGGTTACCATGAGAGTGATGGATGCGGCAAGCAAGTTTTTGATGTAACCCAGTGTAGACATCGGGCTTCCAGCTGGTAAAGAATTTACCCGCAATGCAGGAGACTTCAGTTCAATTCTTGGGTCAGGAAGATCCGTGGAGAAGGTATAGGCTACCCACTCCAGTATTCTTGGGCTTCCTTTGTGGCTCAGCTGGTAAAGAATCCACCAGTAATGCGGGAGACCTGCCTGGGTTATATCCCTGGGCTGAGAAGATCCCTTGGAGAAGGGAACTGCTACCCACTCCAATATTCATGCCTGGAGAATTCCTTGAACAGAAGAGCTTGGCAGGCTACAGTCCACGGGGTCACAAAGGGCTGGACACAACTGAGAGACTTTTACTAATGTAGCCACTGGGGTTCAGTAAGGAAAGAGAAACCACAGCCAGTTATCTAAATGGAGAAAACTGAACTTGAAGAATGTTTCCTGAGTAGCTGAGTAAGTCCCTTACACACGAAACTTTAGGTTGTGAACTTTCAAAGGTGTGAGCATGCATTCCCACGTCCAGTCACGTGAGTCACTTCTACTTGAGGAGGCTCTGTTAGTTTTTGAGGCATAGGTCTCAAATCCAGAACAGCACAGAAAGGGCGCAGTAGCCGCTCAGAATGCAGTTCAGTGCTACCATCCCGTCTATAATGAGAGAAAAAGAGCTACTATCCAGACATCATTGGGTCATTTTTTTCAAGCGGCTAGACAGAACTGAATCCAGCAAGGAACCAGAACCCGTGCCATCAACATCTGGCGTGAGTGAAATTTCAGCTTGCCCTCCATCTCCTACTGCTGACGATCCTTCAGCTGCACCATTACGCACCTCCTCCAGTCAGTTACTCTTGTTGCCAGTTCACTTGATGCCAGCCCATGTGCTAGCTCTTGTACTATAGTACCGTACTTTTCAAGATACTGTGCTGAAAGATTAAAAATTTGTGCGTGTGTGTTTTCTATGTATTATTTGTGTGAAAAAGTATTACAAACCTGTTATAGTACAGTACTCTATAACTGATTGTCTTGGTTGGCTTTCTAGGCTAATCTTGTTGGACTTGCAAACATGCTCTTGGAACAGAACTCATTGGTATGTAGGGGACTGACTATAATTGTTTACTGGGGCGGGGAAGAGAGCCCTGCAGAGAAGAGCTTCCACCCCTGGGACTGAGGGGAGGGTGAACAGGGAAGGAACTTGACTCTTTCAGGAGAACCTGCAAAGCTGAGACTTAACCATCGTGGCTGCACGCCTGGCCGCATGATCAGGGCGGTTCTAGAATCCTGGGAACTGCCCAGCACTGTGGTGTAGACTTGGGGGTCACCTGCCCACGGAGAGGCTGGCTTGCTGACTGAGCAAAAGTCGTGTTCTTCCTTCTCCAGAGCCCTCTACTGGCAGAGCTTAACATCGGCTGATTGGTCAAGTAGACATGAACCCGCTAGGATCTCACAAAGCAGCAAAGAAGGGTGCACATGGAGCCTGGAGACAAGACTCAATAGCTCTCACATATCCAGGGGCTCACAGGGTAAAACGTATCTCTGGGTTTTATGTATTCTAGCCATGAAAACTTCTCTGTTTTCACTGGGCTGTGGAAGCGTGTTCCAGCCTCTTCCCCATCTTGTGACCCTGATTTATTTGCTGGTATTAAATGAAACCACTTGTTCCCAACCCTGGCTCCAAGTTAGCATCATCCAATGAGCTTTTACAAATCACTGAGTAGTCAGCACTTGCATTTTCAAAATCTGGTCAGGTAACCCTAATAGGCAGCCAGAGTTGAAAATTTCTGGATTAAGCAGTGTCAAGAAGGTAGGCTTCAGACTTCCCTGGTGGTCCAGCAGTTAAGACTTCACCTTTCAATGCAGGGGGTGCAGGTTCAATCCTTGGTCAGGGAGCTAAGATACCACATGGCTCATGGAAAAAAAAAAAAAAAGAAGTAAGGCTGCCACAAAAGCAATGTTTTTAGGGGCACTGTAAACCTTTAAAGTAGTGGGAGGATTTGGGGGTTATGTGGAGATGTCTACCTGTGAAATTCCAGACACATTAAGTAACCCCACTGAGCTTCAGTTTCCTTCCCTGTAAGATGAGAGATGAAAAGAAAAATATGATTTGTCCCAACATTATTAGAAAGAGCAAATAAGATGACACATGTGAAATATTTAGCACAGGGCTGGTAAATTAAATCCTCAATAGACTGGATTTATAATGACAGAAGTAGTGGCTGTTTTCACAGGCAAAGACCACTTCTGCATAACATTCTCAGAATGTCTACCAAATGTGACACTTTGGAAAAGCAGAGTGTTACAGCATCCAAAGGGGCAAGATTTGTCAGGAGCATTGCCTAAGTGAGTAGCAGTAACCAAGCTGAATATCAGAAACAAGCAAGTGAATAGCAAGCCATTAATAGATATGACAGCATGACCTTCCGTTTATCTGGACTATGCTTCTGTTTTCAGAATGGCTTCACATGCATTGTGTTCTCCTTTGAACAGATCTGTAAGACTATTTGACTTAATGTTGAGAGTGGGATGTTTGGGATCAGCTTTGCTGGCTTTGAACTGCTGATCTTTGACTCAGTAGCATTGACACACATTTCTAAGCTCAGTATGGAGTTGTTTCTGCTCGGGGATGGGGGCATGGCAGTAAACCAAACCTTAGACAATGTTTGTGTCCCTGTGAATGCTCTGCTTGACAGCATGTCTAGTCGGCCAATCTCCAAACACCAAGGCAGTTCTGGGCTCTATACTTACGTCCTATTTTTTATTCTTCATCCCATAAACATTCCCCTGCCTTCTGCCTCACTTTACAGTTCTCCGGACCCTTGGGAATGGAGACTGTCTGCTTCACGAGGTTTTAAAAAGTTTGTATCACATAAAGTGTCTTCTTTATCCATGATAGCTGTGTGCCTTTGAGCAAGCTGATAAATCTCTCTGAACCTCAATAGTAACATTTGTGAAACCGGACTTATTAAAAGATGACACACTTTTTAAAAATACATTTTAAAAATATTTATTTTTATGTATTTATTTGACTACACCAGATCTTAGTTGTGTGATATGTGAACTCCTAGTTTCGGCACGTGGGACCAAGCCTAGGCCCGCTGCATTGGGTGCACAGCGTCTTAGCCACTGGACCACCAGCGAAGT
The DNA here is from genome assembly GCA_006410675.1 of Oreotragus oreotragus. Taxonomy (NCBI): domain Eukaryota; kingdom Metazoa; phylum Chordata; class Mammalia; order Artiodactyla; family Bovidae; genus Oreotragus; species Oreotragus oreotragus. Next base: position 281,898 of record SJYX01009098.1, on the reverse strand, counting down.
CCCAAGAGGATCACGCAAGTTGGTGAATAAAGGGCCTAGAACAAAACAGGTGCACATAAATACTGTGGTTTTTTTAGGTCTAACTAAAAGAAAAAATACCTTCTCTTCTGATGTCCAGGAGGTTTTCTGGATAGGATAAAACTCACACTGCCATATGCACTGGGCATAAAGAAGGATCTGTCCAAATATTAAATTTAATCTCAAAAGGAAGCAGCAGAGAAAGGAAAAAAAACTTGACATTTAAAGTTATTGTGGGTATGTATACTTAAACGTTGTAGAAGGTCGTATAGTGTACCATTTTATTAGTCATTGGTGGAACCTTGGTGCACAGAGAACAGGAGGGAAAACCAAACACTGTCACTGCTTTGACTTGAAAAAGAAATGCTATTTTTGCAGAGTCAGTACAACTTGTTGAGTATGTTGCGGCAGTTAGTAGATTGGACTTCATTTAGTAGATCAGACTTGTGTACGTGTGTGTGTTGAGGGCAGATGGCATGGAAGGAGAGTGTGGTACACTTAATTACCTACTAAGGTGAGACAAGTAGTGGTAACTGACAGGGATTGTACAAAACCCAAGAGCAGATACTATCTAGAGGCATTTGGTCCTTAGAAGATCATCGATCATTCCAAATTTTGGAATAAAGCCAGCAACAATAAGACGTCCAATAAAACAACTTCCTAGAATAGGTGTCACTTTTTGGTTTTCTTCTTGTGATCATGGGAATAGTCATTTTAATTTTTTTAAATTTATTTTTAATTGGAGATAATTGTTTTACTACCATACAACAATGTGAACCAGCTGTTCAGTTCAGTTCAGTTCAGTCGCTCAGTCGTGTCCGACTCTTTGCAACCCCGACTCTTTGCGACCCCATGAATCGCAGCACACCAGGCCTCCCTGTCCATCACCAACTCCCGGAGTTTACTCAAACTCATGTCCATCGAGTCAGTGATGCCATCCAGCCGTCTCATCCTCTGTCGTCCCCTTCTCCTCCTGCCCCCAATCCCTCCCAGCATCAGAGTCTTTTCCAATGAGTCAACTCTTCGCATGAGGTGGCCAAAGTATTGGAGTTTCAGCCTTAGCATCAGTCCTTCCAATGAACACCCAGGACTGATCTCCCTTAGAATGGACTGGTTGGATCTCCTTGCAGTCCAAGGGACTCTCAAGAGTCTTCTCCAACACCACAGTTCAAAAGTATCGATTCTTCTGCACTCAGCTTTCTTGACAATCCAACTCTCACATCCACACATGACCACTGGGAAAACCGTAGCCTTGACTAGACGGACCTTTGTTGGCAAAGTAATGTCTCTGCTTTTGAATATGCTATCTAGGTATGCATATATCCCTTTACACTTGCGCTTCCCTCACACCCCACCACCATCCCACCCCTCTAAATCATCACAGAGCACTGGGCTGAGCTCCCTGCGCTATACAGCAGCTTCTCACTAGCTATTTTACGTATAGTAACATATCTGTTTAATGCTACTTTCTGAATGCGTTTCACCCTCTCCTTCTCCCACTGTGTCCACAAGTACATTCTCTATGTCTGGATCTCTATTCCTGCCCTGTAAATAGGTTCATTAATTACCATTTTTCTAGATGTCATAGTGTTTGTTTTGGGAATAGTATTTAGTGTGTGTGCATGGATTTAAAATGTCTGTGTTGGATTTCCTGTAGGTAGATACACTTTTCAATCTACCTCTATCTGGCTGTGGATTGTTTTGGTAGGCAAAATCAAAGAACTGGATTGTAAGAGTAAGCTGAGCCTTCCTTAGGTTCATTCTGCAGCTCTGAGAGAGGAGAAAACAGGTCTAGGAGTTCCAGAAGGTGGTCATCTGTGACATGTGACATGAGTGGTGAGGTGGTCTGTAGTGAGCTTGAGAATGGGAACAGGCAGCAGCTACAGCACAGAGTTGAATTAGGAGTAAATATGAGACCTCCTCTCCTCCCCATACTCTGCTGCATATTAAAATCACCCAGGGAGGTTCTAAATGCCTGATGTCCAAGCAGCACCCCAGAATAACTGAACAAGAATCTTTGGGGGATGAGACTCAAGCATCAGTGTTTTATTCCCATACTCTTTTTTTTTTTTTTGGCCACACCATGAGGCATCTTAGTTCCCTGTCCAGGGATTGCAGCTGAGCCCCCTGTGATGGAAGCATGGAGTCTTAACCATTGGACCACCAGGGGAGTCCAAGCATCAGTGTTTCAAAAGCACCCTAGATGACTCCACTATGCAACCAGAACTGAGGACCACTGCTCCAGGTAGCCTGTGTCAGAGGAGTGGGGGAAGTTGTTATCTGGGCTGGAAGATGCTCAGAACCAAGGACCAGAAATGCTGACTTCTAGTCAAGACTTTGCCACATGTTAACTTGCTGAGGCCCCCATGTCATAAGATAGGGTTTTAGTAACTGTTCTCACTATAGTACTTTTCAGCACCAGGATTATAGGAGGAGCACATGGCTCTTCATAAAGTGATGCTGGAATGTGCTTTATGATTTTCATTTGAAAAGCTAAATATATTTCTCTTATCATCAGAAAAATCATTTAATTTGAATAATTTAGAAATCAAGGTATAGTTAAGGAAATCACCCAGTATCCTTATATATACAATTGAAGACAGAACTGGGACTAGAGGAGGAAGAAAAAGTCCATGCAGGCAAATGCTGTAGCTCAGAAGGACTGGTTGAAGAGCCAGACCGAGCACTGTTTCTTGTCTTGACTGTGAGGAGCTTGGTCACACCATGACTAGATCCACCCAACTGCCAATCACCTGGAAGATCTGAGTAGCTAATTCTTTGAAATGCACTGCACACTGGTTAAAATGCAGGTTAGTTCGCTTTCCTGATATTTCTGAGCAATGGAAGAGAAATGCACTAAAGAGTAAGAAAGAGGGCTTCCTGGTGGCTCAGTGGTAAAGAATCCTCCTGCCAGTGCAGAAGGCAAGGGTTCAATCCCTGGTCCAGGCAGAACCCACGTGCCGAGGGACAAGTCAGCCTGTGTGCCACACCTACTGAGGCTGCGAGCCGCAATGACTGCAGCCCGCAGGCCTAGAGCCTGTGCTCCTCCACAGCAAGGAAACCACTGTGAGGGGAGACCCCTGCACCGCAGCGAAGAGCGGCCCCTGCCTGCCGCAACTGAAGAAGGCTCCGTGGGCAGCAACGAAGGCCCAGCGCAGCCATGGATAAGTAAGTAAGTCTCAAAAAAGAAGAAAGAGTAAGCACATTGACAACTGAAAGAAAATACAGACGACAGAGGAATATGTCCGTCATGCCCTTGGGGATGCCACCAGCAAAATCCAACTGTCGGAATGTCTTCAGGATAAAAGACTCCATGTCTTTAACAAATAGATTTCAAAAAATAAGCTGAGAGGTGAAACTACAGATTCAAAAGAAATTTGAGAAAGAGCAACCAACTGTGTGGACTTTATTTGGCTTACGATGAGAAAAAAACCTGAATTGTAAAACAGTATTATATTTGAGACAAGAAATTTGAACAGTACTAGATATGCTATCAAGGAATTATTGCTTATTTTTTATGTCACAATGGCATTGTGATTACTCTAAAACAGAGGCTTTGATTTTTAGAGATATGTAGTAAAATGTTTATAGATTAAATTATGTCATTATGGAATTTGCTTTGAAATAATATAGAAGGGGGAAATATGGATATGGTTGAAATCAGGCTGGCATAATTTGATAATTATTGAAGCTGGATAATGGCTATATGGAGGTTTATTATACCATTCTTTTTACTTTTGAATATGTTTAAAATTTTCCATGCTGAAAAGAAAAAAGTAGAAGACAGTTATTGTGTAGCAAGGAAAGAATGTTATGGAAACCTAAAAGCTGCTTTAAGATCATAATTATTTAACCTCTTCCCAACCCCTTACCAACATAATTTTCAGTATTACCAACAATTTCAGCATCAGCTGGCAGAAATAAACTCCTAACTTAACTGCATTCACCAGTTCAATCTAACACTGCCATGAAAACCTGTTTAGGAAAGGAATTTTTTTCTGGACAGAATCTTATAACAAGCTTTTCCAAGCCACAGTATAGAGAGCACAGAGACCAAAAGGAAAAAAACAAAAAACAAAAAACAAACAAAAAAAACACTGATTCTGATTTTTTTACCCTGATAATTTGTGGTAGGTTTCTTTATTTTTTGAATATAAAGTGACAGAAATAATTTGCCATTAGAAAAGAGAAAGAATCTTTGACTATTTACAGCTTTTATACATCACAAAGTTTTTTCTTGTTTTTATGTTGTGTCTTTTTTAAACTCATTTTAATGTTTGTTCCTGCATCATTTTGAACAAGTCCAAACTGGAAATCTATACAGCTCACAAAAAAGCCCTCTACCCAAAAGACCCCCCACCCCCACCCAACCCCAATGAGAAACAAGATAAATTAAAAGAATGAAATCAACTTATTTCATTTTTTTTAAAGGTAAGTCATTTGCTTATATATATACTTGTAATTATTTTTTTTTCAAGTTCAAACACCAAAATCCAAGAGAGAAAGGAAAAAAATAAAAAGACCCAGTCNAAAAAAGCCCTCTACCCAAAAGACCCCCCACCCCCACCCAACCCCAATGAGAAACAAGATAAATTAAAAGAATGAAATCAACTTATTTCATTTTTTTTAAAGGTAAGTCATTTGCTTATATATATACTTGTAATTATTTTTTTTTCAAGTTCAAACACCAAAATCCAAGAGAGAAAGGAAAAAAATAAAAAGACCCAGTCATCCGCCCCCTCCCCCCACTCCAGAATCTCAATTGACCCCTGCACGTCCAAAATAAGAAATATATATTTACAGAAAACGAAAACAAAACAAACAAAAAAAGAGAACTCGGAGGTGGATGGGCTGGGGATCTGAGAGTCAAGAGGAAGGAGAGCCCAGCCCAGGGAGGGAGGCTGGGCCTCACAGAGTCCAGGCAAACCTGAATCCTCTGTGTTTTCCCTGGGGAGGGTACCACACCAGGAAAGCTAGAAACGTGTCCCTTCTGCCATGGAGCCTCTGGAGGGCTGCGGCTCTGAGTTTGCAACCCAACCCTGCGGTGAATTTGTGGTTTGTGGTTTCCATCATCCCCCCTCACCCCCATGCTCACACACGTATGTGCGCACAGACTGACAGGCACTCACACGCAGCGCATCACTGTGGCTCAGTGTAATGAAGACGGTGCTAGAGCACTGGCTTCTGTCAAGTAGAGGAACAGGTGCCCTTAGGGACAAGGGCTCACTGCTCCATCTCGTCCCGTTCCGATCTCCATTGTAACACACTGTCTAGCTCCCTCAAAGGCTTCCAGCTACTCAGAAATATTAATGCTGGGATGGTCATTGGGTAACCAAGCTCCTACTAAGATTTGCCCCTTGCTGGCACTCCTGCAAATGCCCTGAACAAACAGATGCACCCGCTGAATCAGGGAGGCAACCTGAACTAGGGAAAAATCTGAGACCCAGGCACTGGAAACCACGTTGTTCCCTGCTGACCTTTGGAAGGTTCCATTCCCAGGTGTCAGAAAGCAAACAGAGGGTGTGACAACCCGTCCCTGGCCTTCTTCCTTGCTTCCTTCTTCCTTCCTATATGAGGTCCTCTTGGTCTTCAGTGCATAAAGCACGATGCACCCCCTTGAGTTGGTCACAATATCCCCCCAATACAAGAACTCAAGACGTGGCATCAGACAAGCCAGGGTGAATACAGTTGAATCTTTGGGGGAAAATGCCAGGCAGGGCGTGACTAGGCTCAGGGGTCCCTTCACTGTCCCTTCACTGGGGGACAGAGAGGCTGAATCAGTGGTAGCTGCGATGTGATGAGATTCATGCCTTGCTCAAGCATGTGATGGTTTGAAGAACTCGTGCACCAGAAATGGTTGAGCAGCTTCTATCTGTTTTTCAGATTATGAAAGGTGTTTTTTTTTTTTTTTTAAGGGCACAGGATATTCAATAGAAAGAACACACCGTCTTGTCGGAAGCGCATTCCTGGGGACAGATTCCAGGTTGCTCTTGCTAAATCTCTAAATGCCGATGCAAGTGGACTTTTTCCTTCTGCCTCCTTTGGTCAAATTTCTGATTTTTTTTTTCAGCCCTTCTTAAAAGCCCTTACTTGTCCCTTTTTCATGCAGCCCCACTCAAAAGTCCTTTTCTTCCAAACCTCTCAAACCTCTCACCCAGGGTTTTTAGACTTTGCATGATTTCTTTATGTTCCTCTCTGTCACAAAACAAAATACTAAATAAAAACGATCTGTGAGAGAAAACTTTCACTGAGCAGGACAGGCAGAAGCAAAGCTGCTTTCTAATCCTTTTCACTTTGAGTTTTTCTAAAGATAAATGAAGAGAAAGGTGAACAGAGAATTATGATTTCCCCCAAGGAAACCGACTTTGTTGGGAACCTTGAAAATAGAAAGGACAAGATTTACTGGGAAAATGTGTTCATTCTAGGGCAAGCAGTCAAAGTGCGGCCTCAAGCCACGATCACATTTGCTGACATCTGTAAAAATAGATGTGGCCTACCACAGATGGCAATGGGGTTTTTAGCGAACATTAAAAACAGCAACAAAAAACAACACACACACAAAGCCTTCAGGATTGAAGAAGAGGCACCAGAATGCCACTCGGTTCCCTGGCCTCTACTCCTTCAATAACCTTTTCCTCTACATAACAGCAGCCCCCGTCCCATACCAGACCCCCGACCAGTAACCCCAACCTCTGTAAAACTGCAGTCTCAAGCATCACACATTCTGACCAGCTTCCACCTTCCAGATTACTCTTTCTGGAAGCTGGCTCAATCATTCGGTGACCCCAGCCTGCATCTCAGTCCTCTCCCCCTACTACACTTCACTATTTCCAGTTCCTTACAAAGCCTCACTTTTCCCTTGCCTGGCTTTGATTCCAGGGCAAAGTATCATCACCATTTCGCAGTTGCCCTCAACCCTGTGTTTTGTGCTGCCCTCATTGAATTTGTGTGCTAAGTTGCTTCAGTTATATCCGACTCTTTGCCACCCCAGGGACTAGCCCTCCAGGCTCCCCGTCCATGGGATTCTCCAGGCAAGAACACTGGAGTGGGTAGCCATTCCCTTCTCCAGGAGATCTTTCCAACCCAGGGACCCAATGTGGGTCTCTAGCACTCACTCCTAGATCTGCACTCACTAGATCTGTATTCCTAGATCTGTCCTCATGCCTAGATCTAGTATCATGGGTTCATACACAATCTGGATGTCTCTGAATTCCAAATTTATATTTTCAGGCACCAACTCTTCCTCAAATTCCAGGTTCAAGTATCCAACAGCCTAATCAACATTTCCATTTGGACATCTGATAGATACCTGAACCTCACTTAGAAGAAGGATCTCTTTCCCAGCCTACTTAAACCCCAAGATTCTCATCTCATTAATGGTGACTCCAAACTTCCAGTAGCCGAGGCCAAAAATTCTAGGCTCATTCTTGATCTTTTTCTTTGTTTTACTCAATATCTAGTGCCTCGACAAACCCCTCCGAATATTTCTGGAATCCAATCACTTCTCACCTCCCTCCCGAACACCATGGCCCAAGCCACTACATGTCTTAGCAGATGGAGGCAACAGCCTTCCAAGTGGTCCTGCTGCTTCTCCCAATGCCCACTCTCTCTCACAGGGCACTCCCAACACAGCGGTCACAAGGCTGCATCTGAAATGGAAGCCAACTCTTATTCTCTCACAGGGCACTCCCAACACAGCGGTCACAAGGTTGCATCTGAAATGGAAGCCAACTCGTATCACTCTCTACTCAGAACCTTCCAGTGACTTCTCATCTTGCTCTTGGTAAAAACCTTTATGATAATGGCCTGTAAGTTCCCTACCTGTAGGTCAATGCCAACTCTCTGACCTTGTCTGCCATACTCTCCTCCTCACTCAAGGGCCTCCTGGCTCTTTCTCAAGTATGTCCAGCACACCTGAGGAAGTTATGTTCTTCAAGTATGTTCCTCCAGTATGTTCAAGTTCCTCAAGTATGTTCAACTTCGGGGGCTTTGCTTTCTCTTTGGCTGAAAACCCTGTCATCTCGAAAACTCCAAGGCTCACTGCCTTGTTTCCTTTTAAGCCTTTGTTTAACTGTCGCCTTTTTATAGAAACTTTTCCTTTCTACCCTATACGAAGTAGCAAGACCACACCCACCCTGTCATCCCCAACCCCCTACTCAATCTGCTTCATTTTTTTTCCATGGTGCATTGAAGTGTCTGATATGAAATACATTTACTGATTTCTTGCCTGTTTCCTCTCATCAATATGTAAGCTTCAGGAGGCCACAGACCTCGTGTTCTTAAGTATCAATAAATATCAATGCACCAATAAACCATCTCTCCAAAACACGCTCCTACACTGCAGGCCAAGTCTCCCCAAAACAAGAGTTTCAGTCAAAAACAAAAATCTGGTTATCAGCTCTAAACTTTAACAGATTTCTAAATGACAAGGGTAGAGCTCACTTTCCATGAGCTTTTCTGATTTAAGAATTGTCCTTGGGCTTACTGTGTTTTTCAATAATTTAGAAAAAAAAATCACCTTGAGTCTTAAAAATCTCTCTTTTGGTTGCCTAACTCTTAAATTCCTTGGGGGTCTGATAGAATTTATAGAGACTCAATATTTGGGAGGATTATTTAACATTTTTCAGCATTTCTGGTTTGCTCAGAACACACAGATCTACTGCCTTTCAATACTATTTTATAGCTTAGAAGATCATGTCTGAGTCAGTAAATTCCATGTTAATATGTGTAAGACTCAGGATTAAATCGATCTGTTAAAAAAGCTTATTTGTAATCAAATCTACCAATTTCCTTCCTGAAGAAAACAGTAATCTGGTTAGAAACCTGGAGTTTTCACTGGGGATGGGAAGATATAATTTTATTTAAAAGATTTTCTTTCTCAGAGGTAACCTAAGTTTGTGCTCCACAATCATTCCAAAGTTGAAAAGCTTCAACTAACTCTATTCCCCTGATATATTTCGTTCTCCCCAGCACCCTTTGCCTTCCCAATTTAAGTCAGTGTAACCATGATGGGGCTCACGCTGTTCTACTCAGAACAGTTTTGACTGGAGAATGGAAATCATTCGAGAGGAGCCACCCTAAGGGTTTGTAGACCCATTTGGAAGAGTTAAGATGTAGTGTTTACCCATGTCTACCTGAAAGGAAACCTATGTCTCTTTCTAATGTCAATGTTCCCATTTTTTTTCTGAACAATCAATATCTGCACAGCTTCTCCTGCTGCCTCAGCTCATAGGGAACAGCAAACAAACCTTTTATAGAATAAACCAGAGCATCTGTGTCACCATCTCTTCCCCCCAACCCATTCTACCCTGATTTCACCTCATTGCTTTTGGATTTTTTGAAATGCTCAGTAAAGAGCATTTTTTGGGAGAAAGATTTTTTAAAAAAATCTACTTGTCACCGTGTCTGATTCCTAGCTTGCCTTCTGTCTTTCATTCCAATAGAGAGATAATGTTAATGATTAAAGAAATATAATGTACAACAGCTCACTGGGTGTGATATTTAGAGTTTGTGGCCTTTGGGCCAAGGATAGCTGTGGAGAGTGTCATATCGCATTCAGACTGGAATGCAAGCATGCCCTGTCACGGGCTTGTGCTTTGAGACAATAGAAAAGAGAGATGATGCCCATGACAACCAGGAAATGCCTCTGTGCCCTTGATCAAAGCCTTGGTGTACATTCTCACAGAGGAGGCTTGATATTCTACAGCACACCTCCGCTCCATTTGGTGGGAAAAAAAAGTGAAAGTGAAAGCCGCTCAGTCGTTTCAGACTCTGCGACCCCATGGACTGTAGCCCACCAGGCTCCTCTGTCCATGGGATTCTCCAGGCAAGAATACTGGAGTGGGTTGCCATTCCCTTCTCCAGGGGATCTTCTCAAACCAGGGATCAAACCTGGGTCTCCTTCACTGCAGGCAGAGTCTTTACCTTGTGAGTGACCAAGGAAGCCCTTCTGCACTAGATGAACCTGAGGTTATCATTGGGACAGGCACACATTTTCCCAGCACTTGACCTTGAGTTGAAACATTTGGCAATAAGACACTTCTTCTTTGCTTATCTTTTTCCTTTTAAAGCTTCTCCATCTTCCAAGTTAAAAAAAAATAATGAGGAAAAAACCATGAGAAATTACTAAGAGTTTCTTTGAACAATCTAAGAGTTTAGATAATGATGCAGATTAAGGGACAGATCCCTCCTTAAGGAGAGGGATCCAAATTTGTGAAGAGGAGCAGGGGAATCATCAAGAAGGCTGAGAGGTGAGGAAGAGTTGGAAGAGTTTCTGTGTAAGAAATCTGAAGGGTTCACTGAGAAAAACCAGCTCGCAATGGCTAAAAACATGGGTATTTTTGTCTATTTCCTATTACAGTCACCATTCTTCTTGTTCTGCCCCAAACACTGAAATTGATTTTGGCATCATAGTGCCAGAAAGGGAAGAGAGCAAATGCCCCAAAGAAGAGATGGCTCTGGAGAAGAGAAGAAGATCCCAAAGACAGTCGGGATTAAAGGAAATATGCTGATTCTACTCATTCTCTGTGAATTTCCCCACCAAACTCTGCCAGAAGGATATTTGATCAGTGATGATCAAGTAGATTTCCCCGCAATGTGCCAAAGAAAATGAAAAACGAAGAAAAGGAAACCAGAAAAGGATGAACACAGCCCCAGAAGATCACAGTTCTGTGCTTGATCTCATTCATCTTTTCACTCATCAGGCTTTACCCAATTACCTGAATTATCATGCAGATAATTCTTTCAAGTCAGCTGCAGAAAGCAAGAGGCCAAGGAGACATGTGAGCTGACCAAATGGGCAACCCTGTCTTGAGAAGAAATTGAAACCATGCTACCAGAGGAACTTACATCCTACCTTAAGTCTCAGTGGGAAGGCGTTTAAACTCACAAGGAGTCTGGTGCCCCAGGAAATACCTGGGCTCTGAAATGGGACTCTCCTCTCTGCTGCTTCTCCATGGGACACTAGCATCCAGGCCCACTAAAGCCTACTCCAAATGAGCAGGTACATGTGCTCTTGGCTCAGCAACTCCAGTCCCGTGAAGATGTGGATTTTCTTTGTAAATTTTTGCTGTTATAATGTTTCTTATCTTTTTCTACGAGCTATCTTTTTGGCAGCTTTGCTGAAGGGTTGGCTTTTTCATTTCTACCATAATCTTTAATACTAAGTACAACATCTCTGTAGTTTTGATTAAATAATTCTCTGCTGTTTCTTGATCGGAGGGTCCCCAGGAATCCTTTTATTCCCCTCTCTGCCTCCAAGGAAAAGAGCTGAGTCTAGCAGGGAATAGTCATCCCAGGCATGAAAGATGCTCTGAATGATCAGATGTTGGCTCTGCTACTCCTCATGAAGGAGCATCAGGACCCAGTATCTGTAACATCACTCCTGTGAAGGATGATGCTCCCAGGGACTCAAGATGGAACCCCTGTCTCTCTCTCTTAGCTTCCTGTGATACCATCATGATTTCAGGCAGCCTACTGGGAGACAGACAGGAGAGAAAGGATATTTGTAATTGGCTTGATTCTAAACTTTGAGCTTAAGGAGGGCTCTAGTGTCTTCCTCTAATCATTCTTGTACACAGGAATTAAGCTCACCTCTTCTCTCTGCCCATATTTTCTCTCAGAGACAGGGTCCTGAACCAGGCTTTGAGGAATGACCACACTGTGCAATTGATGTACAGAACTTCCCCCCCCCCCTCACTGCCCCAGTCAGCTATTACTTNGCAGGGGAATCATCAAGAAGGCTGAGAGGTGAGGAAGAGTTGGAAGAGTTTCTGTGTAAGAAATCTGAAGGGTTCACTGAGAAAAACCAGCTCGCAATGGCTAAAAACATGGGTATTTTTGTCTATTTCCTATTACAGTCACCATTCTTCTTGTTCTGCCCCAAACACTGAAATTGATTTTGGCATCATAGTGCCAGAAAGGGAAGAGAGCAAATGCCCCAAAGAAGAGATGGCTCTGGAGAAGAGAAGAAGATCCCAAAGACAGTCGGGATTAAAGGAAATATGCTGATTCTACTCATTCTCTGTGAATTTCCCCACCAAACTCTGCCAGAAGGATATTTGATCAGTGATGATCAAGTAGATTTCCCCGCAATGTGCCAAAGAAAATGAAAAACGAAGAAAAGGAAACCAGAAAAGGATGAACACAGCCCCAGAAGATCACAGTTCTGTGCTTGATCTCATTCATCTTTTCACTCATCAGGCTTTACCCAATTACCTGAATTATCATGCAGATAATTCTTTCAAGTCAGCTGCAGAAAGCAAGAGGCCAAGGAGACATGTGAGCTGACCAAATGGGCAACCCTGTCTTGAGAAGAAATTGAAACCATGCTACCAGAGGAACTTACATCCTACCTTAAGTCTCAGTGGGAAGGCGTTTAAACTCACAAGGAGTCTGGTGCCCCAGGAAATACCTGGGCTCTGAAATGGGACTCTCCTCTCTGCTGCTTCTCCATGGGACACTAGCATCCAGGCCCACTAAAGCCTACTCCAAATGAGCAGGTACATGTGCTCTTGGCTCAGCAACTCCAGTCCCGTGAAGATGTGGATTTTCTTTGTAAATTTTTGCTGTTATAATGTTTCTTATCTTTTTCTACGAGCTATCTTTTTGGCAGCTTTGCTGAAGGGTTGGCTTTTTCATTTCTACCATAATCTTTAATACTAAGTACAACATCTCTGTAGTTTTGATTAAATAATTCTCTGCTGTTTCTTGATCGGAGGGTCCCCAGGAATCCTTTTATTCCCCTCTCTGCCTCCAAGGAAAAGAGCTGAGTCTAGCAGGGAATAGTCATCCCAGGCATGAAAGATGCTCTGAATGATCAGATGTTGGCTCTGCTACTCCTCATGAAGGAGCATCAGGACCCAGTATCTGTAACATCACTCCTGTGAAGGATGATGCTCCCAGGGACTCAAGATGGAACCCCTGTCTCTCTCTCTTAGCTTCCTGTGATACCATCATGATTTCAGGCAGCCTACTGGGAGACAGACAGGAGAGAAAGGATATTTGTAATTGGCTTGATTCTAAACTTTGAGCTTAAGGAGGGCTCTAGTGTCTTCCTCTAATCATTCTTGTACACAGGAATTAAGCTCACCTCTTCTCTCTGCCCATATTTTCTCTCAGAGACAGGGTCCTGAACCAGGCTTTGAGGAATGACCACACTGTGCAATTGATGTACAGAACTTCCCCCCCCCCCTCACTGCCCCAGTCAGCTATTACTTTTCCAATGTCCTACTTCTTCTCCTGCCTTTCCTTTGGGGCAGGCTGGACTGATGAAATGAAACAGACAAACAAACAACTTTCTACATCGAACTAGGACACTTAAGGGCTCTTTCATGGGCTCCTGATATAAGCCGGATGCTCTGTATGTGAACCAACATCTGTTCTGTGGCACAAACTCAAGACTGTTCTCTTTGGAAAGACTGATGATCACTTCCTGAGCTTGAACCATTCATCAGTGGGCCAGTGGATTGCAAAAGAGGGTGGTTGCAGGATTCCCTGGCCCTTGTTTGCTTAAAGATTTTACCATTATAATCCTGGGGCAAAATGAAGACTTCACAAGAATTCTCAGGAGACCTTTATTAGTCTTTGCAACATCCATGGCACCCTTCTTCCCGGGTTTAGGCAGCAATAATTATTATGGGGAATAACTCTTTTCTTATGAAATTCACCATATATGTGAACTTCCTTGTTTCTACTTAGGCTTCCAGCACTAACGTCTGTCTTAAAATTAGCCTCAAGTTTGCTGTGTTTGAACTTGACTGAGTTACCCAGAAAAGGCTGAAAGGCTCTGTCCTGGGGTTGCCCTCTACACTGTCAGCTGATTACAACTGCTGACAGCTTCAGAGTGTCATGGCTTTCTCCCACAGATTCTAGAAGTCTCCTGTCCCCATGGAACACTCTGGAAGAAATCCTCTGTCTCAGTTTTTCTTGACATTGTTATTTGAGTGGGTTTCATGCTACATAAAAAATTTTTTTAAGGATAAAAAATTATTCACAATGTGTCACCCCACAAAACTCAAAAACATTTTTGTGATTTAGCCTTCAACTCACCTTCATTACAGAAACTTTTCTACTCATTCCTCCTTTAGAAGTTTTTTCCTTAGCTTTTTTCTGATCTCTGTAGACTCAAATGTGTGTGTGTGTGTGTGTGTGTGTGTATGGTGTGAAGATTTTTTTTCTTCCATTAGACGCTGAACATAGGGTGTGGTGGACAATTCAGGCAACATTACTCTGTGACCTAGGCTGAGAGTTAGAAATTCAGACAAGTTTTGGTTCTTCCAAGAATTTCCTATATAACCTTAGTTTTAACTAAGCATCAGATTTTGTTGTGCTTCAGCTTTCCCATCTATAAAATTAAGACAATCGTATTCCCATGCTAAAGGAAGCCATTTAGAGGGAAGGTTATGGTGGAGGTGTAATTGAGCAGCTAGTGACCCTGGGAACAGCATGCTTCTCCAGGGAGGGGGAGCACAGTCAGGTTAGAAACTGCCATAGCTCAGGGCCATTTCACATGGGAATCAAGCTAAGAATGTTCAAGCAACGAATCCTCGAATTTCTACGTGCCCCATTTCTTGCACCTGCTACCAAGAAACAACGAGCGTGCTTGCCCTGGCCACTGCCAGTGCCCGGAGGGATCTAGGAATAAAGCTGTTCTCCCTTCTGGGACCCTAAGTACACGTGATGTGCAGCACGTGCGGTCCTCCATCATTCAGAGGCTGTGGGGCTGATTGCACTAGGTTTGTTGGGCTCTGGTTTGAAAACATGAATCCCAAGCACACGTGACAGCCCTGTGCTCTCTCAGAGTCTCATTCTAACACTGCATGTGTGCATGGGTGTGGCTGTTCTGAGGGTTGTTAGAATATAGAGCACCTTGAGATCCTTGAACTCAGAACAAGAACGTAAGAGGACATGTGAGCAAGGGAACACATGGCTGTGAGTGCCCTGGCTGTCTTCCAATTGCATCCGCATGAAATAAAGGGTTATTTTTGCCATTTTATGTTTTTCGCAATAAGAGTTCTATCTGGATGCCTCTCTAGCCTCTTTGCTTCCTGCTGACATGAAGTCTTGATATTTTCCCTGCTTTCAACCCTGGGAGAAGAAAGATTATTGAATCTCCCAAGGTATGTTTGCCATTTCCGTCCCCACTGAAGGCAGACCTCACCACCCCCGCTCATGTTGTTGTCAAAGAGGAGATGCAGGTACATGTGGAGATGTATTTGTCTAAGCAGCAAGCCTGTCTGTCCTTGCAGAGAATGGCTTCTGCATCTCCATCCTCTTAGCACTGAGCACTAATGAGACATCAGGGGACCACACGGATTCCACAGGGTTCAACAGGGACCGGCAGCAGGGCAAAAACGTTCGATTAGGAAGACATGGTCCCTTCACATAAAGCCTAGACATGCTGTCATACCTTGAGGTAACAGCCATCCACAGGCTAGGAAGAGCCAGAGAAATCACAGGCTGTAATATATCCATTGAGTTCCAAATGAACACTTTCATTTACCAAAGGTGCACCTCTGCTCCCTGATAATGTGAGTGACGTTGGCAGTGTGAGGTCTATTTGTTAGGAGAGTGAGTCTGTGCATGTGTGTTTGTGATGTGTGTTGGGGAGGTGCACAAGCGTGACAGAGAGACCAAATTACGTGTTGTCATGCTTTTGGGGTGCATCAGTGGAAGCAATTTATAAACATATAAACAAAGAGCACAGCTCAGACAGAGGGGGCAAGGCCAAGCCTCTGATTTTCAGATGGTTCTACCTCACAGCCAAAGGGAACATTCGAATAGCTCTGATTTTGAAAGAAAATGATCAAAGACAATGAAAACGTGACGATGACATTGGGAGTTAACTACAAAGAGGATTCTGTAGAAGACTGAGGTTTCAGGCAGGCATGTTTTAGTCTTTCAAAAAATTAAAAAATGTCCCCCCTGGAAACAGGAAATATTCTTATCCGAGATCAGTGGGCAGCCCAGTGCACTCAGAGTCCTGGGGCCACATCCCATGATGCTCTGCTCCTGGTAGATCTCGGAGACTGTGCATCTCAACATAAAGAAGGGGATGGAGCCACAGTGTGGGACTTAGGTTCCCCATTACCCAGTCTCTGCCTCGGGTTGGGCTTAGGGCTGGCCTGCGTGCCTTAACTCCCTGCGGACATCCAGGATGGCACACGTTTGGTGGTGCCCAGGTTGCTCCCTCCTCAGGAGGGGCACGGTTACAGCTGAAGGCTGCTGTGATGGGGTTCTCACTTCCCTGACACGGCCTTGTATAGCTGTTACCTTCCTTGGTATTTCTGGCTTTGGATCAAACAACTTCCAGGCTACACAGGGGCAGGAAGCTGCTTCAGAAAGTGCTTCTAAACCTGCTGCATCTCAGATTACAAGTGGAGAAGGAAAATGAGAAGTATGATTCCATCGTTACTCCAATCATACCCAGGAAACAAGCTCCAAGTTTGAATTTTCATGCCCTGGGAAGGAACAAAGGAACAGACGCCTAGAAGGTCATCAGCTTTGAGTCCTTTTCCAAAGCTACCATCAACACCAATAACCAAGGGGAGGGGGCCTAGGAGACTCAGGTGCAGTTCCTGGCACCTGACACAAAACCATGCTCCATGGGAGGCTTCCGAGCTTTCCCTTCCTCCTACGCTAACTTTCCTCCACTTCTGTAAGTATTTGTAGGCGAAAAAAAATCGACATGAACACCTCATGGATGTTCTGGATATATTGAGTTCCCTGGAAGTCTCTTCATTCCACTTGACCAAGAGAGATTCATTAATGTCCTTTTTCATGAGGATGGCACCTCTCGACCCTTCCACCAGCTATTATCAGAATATTTCTTTCACTGGTTTTTTAAAAAAAGTGTCATAACAGAATGAACTGGATTTTGCTCTAAAACATTAAACTATCCCCATTCCCTGAAATAGGACCATCTAGATTTAACGGGGCCTTTGAGATGAACACTTCTCCCCCAGACTTACATTTTAATTTTCATTAGGGTGCCTCCCAAGTTGTCTCATTCTGCCCCATCTTGCCCATAATAATTCCTCCAGCCCCTCCTGTCTCAGTGAAGAATGGAATTTGTTCATTTTTTTGAAGAACAGACTTGTCACTGCCTGTAATGTATTTGAGTTTGGTTCTCTAAAGGATGCTTTAAATTAGCACACAGTGGCAGAAGATGCCTCCCACAGAAAAATAACTCATGCTCAACGGCAAAATGAAAGTTATAGAGAAGGCTGGTCAGGAGAAGGGAACATGATTGGTCACCAGAGCAGCTTGAGGGAAAAGACAATACCAGCTCTAAGAGTTTGTTCAAGGGGTCAAACAACAACTGATGCTGACCGGAAAGAATAGGATAGACTGCTCACTAGACCACCAATAAGGTGGTGGGAAAGATGAATGTGGCTCAGAAACTAAAGGAACGGGAGAGCCATAAGGTCAAAGGTGACCTTCCAATACTATGAATCCCTTCACATTTAGAGACATGGCTGGAAGTTTGTGCATTAAGCTGAAACAAAAAGTCAGGTCTAGAAGGGAACATTTAGACTTCATCCTCATCCAGAGAGTTGTTGAAGTTGTGGAAAACAGAAAGATTGCCATAGAAGCATAGAGGAAAGGAGAAGAGGGTCAAGCTCAGAACATCCCAGCAAGTCGATGCTGATGGGACAGGACTAAGAGCAGGAATCAGTGAGGGAACACACAGAGAGGGCCAGAGCGCTAGGATCAAAATCAGAACGTGCTGCTACTATTTATAGTACCTAGAACATGGAAGCAACCTAGATGTCCATTGACAGATACACGGATAAAGAAGTTGTGGTACATATACACAGTGGAATATTAGCCATAAAAAGGAACACATTTGAGTCAGTTTAGGTGGATGAACCTAAAGCCTATTATACAGAGTGTGAAAGTCAGAAAGACAAAGATAAATATCACATACTAACGCATATATACGGGATCTAGACTCGATGGACGCGAGTCTGAGTGAACTCTGGGAGTTGGTGATGGACAGGGAGGCTTGGCATGCTGCGATTCATGGGGTCACAAAGAGTCGGACACGACAGAGCGACTGAACTGAACTGAACTGAGAAGAATTTATTTGCAGGGCAGCAGTGGAGAAACAGACATAGAGAACAGATTTATGGACATGGGGAGAGGGGAGGAAAAGGTGAGATGTATGGAGAGAGTAACATGGAAAATTACATTACCATATGTAAAATAGATAGCTGATGTGAATTTGCTGTATGGCTCAGGAAACTCAAACAGGGGCTTTGTATCAACCTACGGGGGTGGGGGATGGGGAGGGATATGGGAAGGAGGTTCAAGATGGAGGGGATATATATATACCTATGGCTGATTCATGTGGAGGTTTGACAGAAAACAACAAAATTCTGTAAAGCAATTATCCTTCAATTAAAAAATAAATAAAAATGAAAAAAAAAAAAGACTCTACAGAATGTGGTGCTATCCAGCAGTAAATTTAGAGTAGTATTCATGAGACTGAGGAGCAGAAATAAAACAAACAATTATTAGAGTTTATAACAAGAAGTCTAAGGCATTCACTGTGGAGTGACAGGATGAAGCCCGATTTTAAAGTTAAATCACAAGCGTTAAGGGAGGAAATGAAGAAAGAAAGATGATCCTTTTGAGAAGCTTGTAAGTGAAAGAATTGGAGATAGGAGAGGAATTCAAGGATCTAACTGTATTGACAGAAGTTTTGGTTTTAGAGACTGTTGCAGGATTTGCTTTTGGAGATGATGGTAGGATTGATTGTTTTTAGACGGTTGTAGGCAGGTGTGTGGAAAAGATTAAAGATGCAACAGAAAGAACTGCTATTGGCTGGGGTGTCACAGAAGAGATCAAAGGGTGAGTAGCAGTACCGGGAAGAGGGGCACCGAGTTGGGAGGGAGGATGTTAAAGACAAATGAAGCACAGGAGAAATTTAAAGGTAGACAGGAGAGATCATGTGAGAAATGTGTACAAATCTGGTACCTTTTGTTAGTAATACAGTAGGAAGAGATGAGGTGAAAATGAAAATAAAAACAAATTTAACAAACCCTTGGAAGATGTGATGGGGAGTCAAGATTGGAAAATAAAAAAAATATGTCTGAGCTGGGTAGAGGTTAGGTGCAATTAAATGGATCCGAGCTGTGCACTCTGGCATAGGTTTTGACCTTCTGTTCTTGGAGATGGAGTGGATGTTGGGAGAATGGGATACAGAGTTAAAAACAAAGTAGGTGTGGTGAGATGGTGAGAAGAAGAGACATTGCCGGGGAGGGTGTTGTTGATATGGGTGAACGCAGGGTGAGACCAAGGAGAGAAGTAAGTGAAATCAGAGAGGTTTATGGACCAGAACAACCGAGGGACCTCGGAGAAAGGCAGACAGGATTATAGAAAAGGCTAGGTAGTGGGCAGAGAGGATATTTTCAGAATGTAAGCACTGGAAGGCAGAATAATTCTGAAAGAAGGATTTGGGCATGGCCATTATGGGGAGAGCTGGATCTCTGCAGTGTTTTTAAGATAATATAATGGATAATATGTTTGACTCATACCTTAAAACCAGAAAAAATTAAACTTGCAAGTATAAATCTACCCATTTATGCACACCTATTTATACATACATAGTGCATACATTCAAATACTGTATGCTTTTGTGCTCACATATTATATGTGAGTATAATATACTCCATTTTAAACTCTTTTATATTCTTCACAGCACCAGCCCAAGGGCATAATAGGCATTCAGTAGACACTGGCTTAATTGCGCTAACACATTTAACCAGAACTTTTATTTTTTTTTCTCCTGTGTAGTATTGGAATCTACTCCACCCTGTAAACCACAACACTAAAATAATTACAAAAAAAGAGAGTTCAGGTTTAAACTGCAGAGACCAGATCTTTCAAGTAACGGATTTGTAATGGATTGGTGTTGTGCTTTTTAATTGTACCCTTAATCCTTACAGTGAGCTCCATTTCTTTCATTTTTGCCAAAGCACAAATTCTACACATGAGTCCTAAGGCTCTGGGGAATTCTACTTGTTTGCTCTGCTTTCTTCCTTCAGTCCTCATCAGGAGTTTTCACCCTCATAACCACACCAGCAATTCTATTGTAAAGCACAGAACAGAACCAGAAACTCACTGTGATGAGCTCAAAGATAGATGCAAATAGACAGACTGGCAGAGAAACATGGATGACTCCTAATTCTGCCCATTTATGCTCAGGACTGCTAGCCTAATCCATCACCCTTTGGGCAAAATTCTCTTTCCTGGCTTCAGCATTGTAAATTAGAGGCCCCAAACTAATTTCTCCAGGGCATGGAAAGAGCACTGTTTTTCATTTAAGGTTCTTGGGGGTATTCTTTGTCATGAGAGCACGTAGGTCATAGTATCCATTGGGCCTTTGTGTGATTAAGTCAATGTGGTTGGAATGGGCTGGAGAGGGGATATACGCAGACATCCCGGGATTTTACATAATACTGGAGCCTCCAAACTAGAATGAAACCCGAGACCTAGAATATTATTAGAAGTTCTCAGACTGATGAATCTACATTTTAGTGATCTCCGAAACACCTGGTAGGTCTAAAAAAGAACTGCCCACTGGTTAAACTATACCTTGTCCTGGAACTCCTTATTAGTTAGTATGTGTTGGGATCATCCCTCTATGGAGGCAGAAAGTGGAGAACCCAGAACAACCCAGTTACATGGGAAGATTAATTGAACTGGGACAGAAGATAGAAGTTACTGTCACTACAGCAACTTTTTGCTATCATAATTTGATCTTTCCAGCTGTCTACTCAGTAACCTGTAATAGAGGAGAAACATCAGTCTTCCACTACCTACAGAAGGAGTTGAAACCCTTGGCCTGTCCTACCCGGTATCAATGTTAGGAATTTATAAACTACACACTCATGTGACAGCTTATTGGAAATAATTCCCAACTGGGAATCTTATTTTTGTGTCACATGAGCCTTAAATAAAAGCGAGAGAAAGATGAGATGGTTTATATGTCTTTACACTCTGGAATCTATCTCTTTCCTCCCTACTCTGTAACTCTCAGCGTTCTTTACCTTCTCCCTCTTTCCTCTACCATCACTTTATTCCCAGGAAAGGAAATGAGAACCCTAATGTAAGCTAGGTGTTTCAATATCTAAATGTCTAATATGGCTTAATACAGCACCCTTCCTGGGATGACTTTCACTTAAATGCC
Source organism: Oreotragus oreotragus (assembly GCA_006410675.1). Lineage (NCBI taxonomy): Eukaryota > Metazoa > Chordata > Mammalia > Artiodactyla > Bovidae > Oreotragus > Oreotragus oreotragus. Next base: position 260,684 of record SJYX01009098.1, on the reverse strand, counting down.
AGATGAGCAGCTCAGGGCTAGAGGGATAACTCTGTGTGGGAAGACAGTAGTTGGACTGAGGCTGAGGAATAAAAAGGAAAGGTCTTTTCAGGACCCCTGAAGTCACACCATGGGCCATATGCCATTTGTAAGGCCAGACCCATTCCAGTGTAACTGCCTACCCTGAGCTGCTTCCCATCCACAGAGTTCCTTAGACAAGAAGGAGAGTCTCTTGACACTCAAGCAAAGAATTAAACGCTCAACCAATATTTGGCAATCTACTGAGCACACATTTCTTATATGGCTTTGGGTTCAGACAGCATAGAAGGTATGGCCACATACCTAGAAATCCCTAATACATTCATCAGTAGCACTGCAGCTACATCATTTATGCACACATCTGAATCATTCTTAACACACCAGACACACACAGAGTGTCAAACAGACAGGGCTTTTTTTTTTTTTTTTTAAGAGATGGAAATTAAAATAATAAAGTGAGTTCTGGAATAGCTTTTTTCCAAAGGCTATTGCCCAAACAATCTGGTTATTCTGTGCCTAAATCCTGAACTAAGCAAAGAACAAACAAATTAAATTAAAAACAAAAATAAAGAAACCCTAGTTCTTAAATGAGATGTGCAGGTGACCAGCACGCTGCGTTTTGGCAACACAGTGTCTTCACCTCCCATGCAGAGAATTCACCCATGGGAGACTCTCTGATGGCCACGGAAGACTGGGCGGGTGATATTCCCTTAATTTTCTAGACGACTCCTATTTGTATCACATTACACATGCGTTTTGGCACTACTGACACCACCAACATTTAATGGAATCATTTGGGAATTTTTCTCTCCCTCAATACAACATGGCTGTGGCCAGTACAGGGAAAACCCACATCAAGGATGCTTCCCACATTCTGGCTGAAGATACACAGTGACATATTTTGAAATTACAAGATCCACTGTACATGCGTCACTCTGAAGGGTGTGCACACTCTTAATTCAGGCAAATTCAAGGGTCAGATTATCTGAAGTCGGTAGAAATGCTGAAATTTCAGCATGGCCACTGAGAGGAGGGATACAGGACAACACCTACCAACTCACTTCCACAGTGGAAGGGAATGATGGAGGACACGAGAGATAGAAAGCATGGATTCTGAAGAAACTTGGAACCATTAGCCCTCTTGAGGGTGTCTGTGGAATCTCAGTTTGGATAGATTGAGTCTTTGTCCAGACCCATCTGTGGAAGAGATGGGGCTGATAGCGGAATTCATCCTCATGGATTTGGAAGGAAGCAACATCTAGAACTTGGCATTGCTCAGCCTTCCTTTCTGTAAGATTTTTTGGGCAGGCTGTGAATATCTTATTTGGGCTCAATTCAAACATCCAGTTGAAGAGAAGTGGCCAACTGGGGCCAAAGAGGGTTTTAGAGAAATGAAATTAACCAGCCAACAGTTTTTGATGATGGGACGATTGGACAGAAATGTAATATCCCAGTGAAATAGATTAGGAAATTTCATCCTGCAGTCCAAAGAGAGAGAAGACTGCCACCCTTCACAGAGACAACAATCCAGTGAAAGAAATTCTACTTGTCTGGTCAACCCCAGGTCAGGTTCTGAACACCTGGCTTGAGACAAACAGCACTTTCTTGATGGCAGAAGTGAGGACAAGGCAGATATAAAGTCACTACAGGCACCGCCCTTTCCGGACTCACCCTTCCACCTCTAAAACCAACTTTGTAACCTTTCTAAGAGAATCTTCTGGCCACTGAGTTTGGAGCAGATCTGGTCATCTTTTCCGGAAAAGCATACAAATTTGTAAGACACAGATCCAGAGTTACCCTCCCATAATCAGATATCACATGTTTCCAGAAAGGAGACTTCATGGGAATTTTCCAGGTGTGCCTATGGTGGTGATTTCTCAGGAGGAAGGAAGTGGGCAGGAAGAAGGCTGGAGCCCAGGTGCTAGGGAGAAAAGACTGAGCTGTGGGGAGATTTCTCAAGATGGAGCTTCCTGAAATCTCTTAGCCACATCAAGAAGGAGAGACTGATTTGACCTCAATTCTGGTTTAAGCCCTTTGGGGAATCTTTCCTACCTTAGGTGCCCACAGGAATATGGCGCCACCAGCTTGACCTGGCACGGATGCTGGTGATCTGTGGTCCACCTGGAAGACAGAAGCTGGGCCTGGGGTTTGCCTGAAACCAAACTGGACCCAAGCCAAGCCCAGTCATACCCGCCATCTATGACTACCTCTCACAGGCCAGTGAGAAGACTGGTGAGGTGGGCGGCAAGGACCCACAGCCCTTCCCCAGCTTCGTCACTACCATGGCCTCCATTTCCACTCACTGTTCTCCAGACACCCTGCAGCCAAATCTGTACAAAACTCCCCCCCACCCCACCGCGAAACAGAAAATGAAACCCCTTAACAAAACACTTCCCCCTTCATTCCCATCCCCACCCCGCTCCCTCCAGCCAACACCTTGAATACTCACAAGAGAACACTTTATCTATACAAAATGAATTAGAAAACAAAATATTTACATATGAAATAAACACCATCTTGATTTCTATCAGTGGGAGACAGCAGAGCCCCCTTTGTTCTAGATTGCTGTTCGCTGTGGTTGGTTTGGTTTTTTATTTGAAAGGGGTGAGGTAAGAGGGAGAGTGAGGGAGGAGCCCCTGACCTGGGATCAAGTCAGGGTGAAGAATGTTTTGATGGCCCTTCGCCTTCTTCCTCCTGGAGACACCTCACGCCCTCTGTCCTCTCGCTCTGAGTCTTTCCTTGAATCTAAGGTAAAGCACTCCGTGCTCCTCTCTCCAAATCTGTGAGAGGTTCAGCCCCTTGCCCCCAGGTTCATTTTGGAAAGAAAACAAAGCTTTGCAAGGCCTTCAGTTGGCTTGAAAATGAAAGACACTGAGGTAAAAATCAAGGAGGGCAGGGGTCGCAGTCAAGGACAGGGTGGGGAGGTGAGGAAGTGGGGTGAATGAGGAAGGCGGGTGAGTCGGGGTGGGTGGGATTTCTCCAAGAGACATGGCAGCTTCCTTCAGAGGAGGATGAGCACCTTTCTGGTTTATATGTCCTGTGTGTAACATGGAGATCCTGTTGGCCAAGCTTCCAAACTGACCTGGCTCTTTGGCTGCCACCTGGGGAGAGGGGAGGTTGGCAGAAGAGTGGAACTGACCCCCGGAACATGTCTACCCCAAGTTTCGGGACTGGCAGTGACAAGTAGTCGCTCCCCTTCTCAAGTTTTCAACTTTGAGTGAAGGGGGCTTCCTGTCTGCCAGTACCCTCATCCCTGGTGTTTTATATGTATACATATATATATATATATACACACATAATTTTTTATTCTTGTATAGTACGATCTGGGAGATGAAGGAGGTGCTGCAGGAAGGAGGAGGGGCTTCTACAGAGTGTCCACACTGGGCTCAATGTCACATTCTCTGGGAGCCAGACCCAAGGAGGTAGCAGGGGAGTCCCTCTCCATTTCCCGTCTCCTCTTTCAAATGTCTTCCCTTCCCTCTCCTGTTTCCTGAGCTGTACTTGAGGAGCAAGCTCAAAGCTCTGCACTGTCTGTTCCATATCACCTGTGGCCAATTCAGGGGGTAACAAGCCTGCTCGCCTAGCTCCAGGTTAAGTAAGAAGGGATCAAAGCACTGAAAACATCCCCCCTCTCACTTACCCTGTCATAAACGATGCCCCTTGCCCTTCAAAGCGTTCCTTTAGCTCTTTCCCACAAACTAGCCAGCTGAGGGTCTCAAAAGCTCATATGAGCTTTGCCCACTCTTCTGCCCTCAGTTATGTGCAAAAGAATCCTGGCTGCTTCTATTTCCTTTTAGCCTTCCTGGAAAGTTCTTGGCCAAGACTAGTTGAAAGTCCTGGCAACCATGAAGGAATTATTTTTGTATATGTTGCTCTTGTAGGAATGTTCACCCACATGTTTTGTCTAGGCCACAGAAACTTCTCGTCAAGAACTTCCATTCTCCTTATTCAGGAAGGGTGAAGGGGGAGAGACAGCCATAATTCGGATAACATAGGACCATCTTTGTTTGTATACAAGCCAAAAAAAGCCTGTTGCTTAGGGATACTGAAGAAACAGCTTTATGGGGTCAAGGTTGCCTTCTACACAAATAGGCCTCTGACAACAGGTGTGTATAGACAATAGGTGTGCAAGTGTATACAGACACACATGCACAGGCAGTCCCTCCTTCTTTGCCTCTAATGTGCCATGAAACACTGCTCTAATGTTCTTTTCATCATCGGTCAATGACTTTTCACTCCAGTTCACCATCATCATGGAATTGGAGAAAACTTTTTTTTGGCTTATATATAAACACACAAGGCTTCCCACCCTCTGCTTGGCGCCTGATCCCCAAACACACACCATCTAAGCAACAAGAATTTAGCAAAAGCCTCTTTTCATTCACAGGCAGTACGCTAATAGATCTTATGGGAATGCTTTTGCTTCCTCACCTACACATACAGGTCAGTTCAGCAAGAGGTTTTCTGCATTCCCCGTGGCCTCCTCCTGCTTCTCCTTGGCTTCGCTCCAACTGGGTGGCAAAGAGTCCTTCTACGCCAGGAGCAAGATCCCCCGCGGCCACTGCCTCCTCGGCTCTAGCCCTAGCCGAGCCTGCCCACTTATCCACTCTCCGGAACTGGAAACGGCCTACCGTATCCTCTCGCGGGAACTGGGAACAGGGACAGGATGGACAGACGGGAAGGAGGAGGAAGTAGGAAGAGGGTGCTGGAAAGGGGGCAGAGATGGTGCTGGTCACCAGGCTCGCCCTCAGAAGGAATCAGAACTCCAGGATCTCAAAAATAAATGAAAATGACAAGAAAGGAGCAAATGGGAACCAAGTTCACCCCCTTACCCCCCGTTCGCCCTCCATGACATGCGTGCCACTCGCCCACAGCCAGACCCTCCCGGACGCACCTTCGGCCTCTCTCTTCCCTCACTCAGACATCAGACTCAATACTAGACAGTTTCTCATACACATGCCCATTGCTGGAGCCATTGAAAGCCCTGGGGTTTTTGTTGTTAGGCACACAGGGGTTGGACTGGTTCCCTATACAGATGTCTTTCTGGAAGCGGCCCGGCACAGCCCCGTGCAGGGCCGAGACCACCGGCTTGTTGCTCACAAGGGCCCGGAAGTCCGGCCTGGCCTTTGGCGCCCCAGCCACCGTGGGCTGCCTGAAGAAGTAGGATTTGCTGCCGTGGAGCAAGCACTGGTCGTCCCCGAAAGTGGGGATGAAAGGGTTCTGCGTGACCCGGTCGGGGTAGAGCGACTTGCTGAGCATGTAGCCGCCGCCGCCGCTGGGATTGCCGTGGTGGTGATGTCCCGCGGCCGTTGCCGCCGCCTTGCCATCGTTGCTGCCACTGAAGGCGCTCTCGCCTGCAGGCATCTCGAACATGTGCGCGTAGGGGCTGCCGTCCAGGAAGCGGCCCTTGTCCTTGAGGCTCACGCTGCGTGGGGCCAGGGCGGCCTCTTCTTTCTGCAGGTCCACGAACGTGTCGTAGGAGTGCTGGCGCCGCAGCTTGTTCCGGGGCTTCTTCTGCGCCTTGGAGTTGGTGGGGCTCTGCGGGTACTTAGACGCTGCGGACGTCACGGCCGCCACCGGGGCGGCCGGCTGATCCAACTCCTGCAGCGAGTTGTCCTCGCTGATGTCGTACAGGTTGCCGGCCTTCTTGCACGCCTCGCAGCGGATGCAGGCCGGCCTGCCTGAGTTCTGGCCAGCCACCACCGCTGTTGCTGCTGTCGTCGTCGAATAGTTGTGCAGCTTGGATGGGCAGCTGCGGCAGAAGTTGCCCCCAGGGCGCTCCTCCCAGTCCACGTTGGTCAGGTTCTTCTCCCAGGGGGCCGGGACCCCGCCGACGACCCCCCCGCCGTGCTTGTCGCCCGTGCCGTGCTTAAGATGATGAGCTCGGTTGGTACAGGGCCCTCCACCACCCACCGAGTCGCGCTTGAAATCCTCGCTGCGCTCCTTGTAGAGGTCGGTCAGGTCCACGTGTTCCCAGTGCGGCGAGGTCTCCTTGGCACGGAACTGGTCCAGGTAGAAGTCCCGCAGCCCGTCCTTGTCCCGAAAGTAGCGCTTGTGGTCCGGGGAGCGGGGCGGCCGGCGGCGGTAGGCCAGCTCTATCTCGTCGAACTCGCGGCGGGACTTGGCTGAGGCCGGACGCTTCTTCAGGCTGTCCTTGTACTGCTGCTTCCGTCTCTTGGCCGCATTGCCCTCGATGTTGCCGTAGGTGACCGTGTGGGTGGAGATGTCTGACACGTCCGAGCGGATCAGGTCGTCGTGGCCGCCATAGCGGTCACTCTTGAACGAGAACTTGCCGTACAGGTCGCCGAGCTGGCTGTGCTTGGACGAGGGGAGGCCAATGTCCAGGGGCTTCTTGCCCAGGGCCCGGGGCTGCGTGGTGAAGGGCGGGTTGTCGCAGTCATAGAGCCCGTCTATGGAGCTGGCGCTGCCAATGCTGTGGGGCCGGTGGTGGTGGTGGTAGTGGTCCTGGTAGACGTTGCTGTCCTTGAGCTGCAGGTTCCCGAAAGTCCTTTCCACCTCACTGATGTAGTCGCTGAACAGGTTCTCCTCGCAGGGCGGGTTGTTGTAGGACTTGCAGTCGGAGTGCGTGAAGCTGCGGCGGTGCTCGGAGATGTCATAGACAGACGACTCGCGGCGGATGAAGTCCAGAGCGCTCTGTGGTGAGCCATTCACACCTGACAGGTTGGCCATGTTCTTGGCCGTGCGCAGCAGACGCAGGATATTGGAGTGCGTGTTGTTCATGGTGGCGGTGGGGGAGTTCATCACGGATTGGCGCTCCTCAATGGCCACGCCGTGGATGCAGCTGTAGATACCCTGCAAAGAGGATGAGATGGGTTAGGTCTCTCGTGAGGCTGGAAGGGACCCTCAAGTGGATCCCTACCCTTGACAACTGCCTAAATGGTTGAGAAAAGTCCAGAAAAACATGAGAGAGGTGGTCTTATAGACTCATAGAAACCTGTGTCTAGAAGCTTGCCTGCCTTGTGCTGTGCTGTGCTCTTTCAGTCGTGTTTGACTCTTTGGGACCCCATGGACTGTAGCCTGCCAGGATCCTCTGTTTCATGGGATTTTCCAGGCAAGAACCCACTGGAGTGGGTTGCCACTTGCTTGCCGTATTCACCAGTATTTAGCAAGTCTCATCATGAACCCTAGGGCTTTCCAGGTGGGGCTAGTGGTAAAGACCCTAACTCCCACTGCAGGAGATGTAAGAGACAAGGGTTCCATCCTTGGGTCAGGAAAATTTCCCTGAAGAAGGAAATGGCAACCTACTCTAGTATTCCTGACTGGAGAATCCTATGGACAAAGGAGCCTGGCAGGCTACTGTTCATAGAGTCACAAAGAGTTGGACATGACTGAAGCAATTTAGAATGTAGCATGCATCATAAGCTGGGGTCTGATTAGATAGGCTTGGCTTTCCAAAAGGGGCTTCACTGCATACACCAAGTGATCTAAGCAAATGGACTGGAATCGCAAGACATGAGATTCATGCCTCACTCCGCCACTGATTTGTACTGATTTTTCTTTCTACACTGAGGTTTTTGCTTCACAGAAATGAGGCCATGATATCAACTGATAGCAAACAACACTGTTAGCCTTCTGGAAATCAACAACAATGCTTTACAGATGTTAGGGTTGTTCTGCCCTGGCTGGCAGTAAAGACTGGGGAGCCCAGGGGCTCACAATTGCCACTCTTTACCAGCTCTGACAAATTTTGAGCAGCTTTTAGGATTTTGATCATCAGATCACAGCTGAGCAATTCTCTCCCTGAGCCAAGCATGAACCAAATTCAACAGGACAATTAGGCAGCTTTGAGGTCAAGGAAGGCTATTTCTGCTGCTGTCCCTTACACTGCGGGAGGGAGGACCTGGGACAGATATTAAGGACTAAATAGCAATCATGAATCCCCCTGCTGGAGNGGTTCCCGAAAGTCCTTTCCACCTCACTGATGTAGTCGCTGAACAGGTTCTCCTCGCAGGGCGGGTTGTTGTAGGACTTGCAGTCGGAGTGCGTGAAGCTGCGGCGGTGCTCGGAGATGTCATAGACAGACGACTCGCGGCGGATGAAGTCCAGAGCGCTCTGTGGTGAGCCATTCACACCTGACAGGTTGGCCATGTTCTTGGCCGTGCGCAGCAGACGCAGGATATTGGAGTGCGTGTTGTTCATGGTGGCGGTGGGGGAGTTCATCACGGATTGGCGCTCCTCAATGGCCACGCCGTGGATGCAGCTGTAGATACCCTGCAAAGAGGATGAGATGGGTTAGGTCTCTCGTGAGGCTGGAAGGGACCCTCAAGTGGATCCCTACCCTTGACAACTGCCTAAATGGTTGAGAAAAGTCCAGAAAAACATGAGAGAGGTGGTCTTATAGACTCATAGAAACCTGTGTCTAGAAGCTTGCCTGCCTTGTGCTGTGCTGTGCTCTTTCAGTCGTGTTTGACTCTTTGGGACCCCATGGACTGTAGCCTGCCAGGATCCTCTGTTTCATGGGATTTTCCAGGCAAGAACCCACTGGAGTGGGTTGCCACTTGCTTGCCGTATTCACCAGTATTTAGCAAGTCTCATCATGAACCCTAGGGCTTTCCAGGTGGGGCTAGTGGTAAAGACCCTAACTCCCACTGCAGGAGATGTAAGAGACAAGGGTTCCATCCTTGGGTCAGGAAAATTTCCCTGAAGAAGGAAATGGCAACCTACTCTAGTATTCCTGACTGGAGAATCCTATGGACAAAGGAGCCTGGCAGGCTACTGTTCATAGAGTCACAAAGAGTTGGACATGACTGAAGCAATTTAGAATGTAGCATGCATCATAAGCTGGGGTCTGATTAGATAGGCTTGGCTTTCCAAAAGGGGCTTCACTGCATACACCAAGTGATCTAAGCAAATGGACTGGAATCGCAAGACATGAGATTCATGCCTCACTCCGCCACTGATTTGTACTGATTTTTCTTTCTACACTGAGGTTTTTGCTTCACAGAAATGAGGCCATGATATCAACTGATAGCAAACAACACTGTTAGCCTTCTGGAAATCAACAACAATGCTTTACAGATGTTAGGGTTGTTCTGCCCTGGCTGGCAGTAAAGACTGGGGAGCCCAGGGGCTCACAATTGCCACTGTTTACCAGCTCTGACAAATTTTGAGCAGCTTTTAGGATTTTGATCATCAGATCACAGCTGAGCAATTCTCTCCCTGAGCCAAGCATGAACCAAATTCAACAGGACAATTAGGCAGCTTTGAGGTCAAGGAAGGCTATTTCTGCTGCTGTCCCTTACACTGCGGGAGGGAGGACCTGGGACAGATATTAAGGACTAAATAGCAATCATGAATCCCCCTGCTGGAGTGGAGTAGTTCGGGAGGGGTGGGGTGGGAGTTTGGGGTTGTTAGAGGCAAACTAGTGTATATAACATGGATAAACAACAAGGTCCTACTGTATAGCACAGAACCATATTCAATATCCTGTAAATAGCCATAATGTAAAACAGATATGAAAAAGAATGTATATACATGTATAATTGAATCACTTTGCTGTACAGTGAAATTTTATATTGGAAATCAACTATACGTCAATAAAATGAATTTTAAATGAATTCCCTTGTTGAATGCTCTCCTTTATTCTCTTTAGCTCCAGGTTTCTTCCTTCAAGTTTCTCACTCACTGTGATCATAAATAATAGTATCTTAACATTAGTATTTATTGAGAACTCCCTGTGTGCAGCTTCTTGTGTAGAGCCCCTTCCGAGAGAGGGAGAGGATCGGGCTCAAGTCTAAAGTCAGGCCAACCTCCTGCCAATCTCTAGTTCCCTGCCTGGAAAGGTGGACATATTTGGAACTTTTCCACCTGGCAAGGGAAGGTCTTTGCAGCAGAAGTTGGTTAAACAGTGTCTTTAGAACAAGGGGGATTTATTTGGAAAGGGGCTGTCCCGATTGAGGGAGGAGGATGAGAGGAGAGAAGATTCAAAAGTAGAATGGCAGCTAGATGGGAAAGAAGGATGGTTTGCATAAGATGAGCATCCCTGCCCTGGAGGCAGCCACAAGATAAGAGATCTACAAGAGAATTGGGAGATTAATATATATATACACACACACAATAGGGGCTTCCCAGGTGGCACAGTGGTAAATAATCTGCTTGCCAATACAGGAGATGCAAGAGATGTGGCTTCAATCCCTAGGTCAGAAAGATTCCCTGAGTAGGAAATGGCAACCCACTCCAGTATGCTTGCCTGAAAAATCCCATGGATGAGGAGCCTGGCGGGCTATAGTCCATGGGGCTGCTAAGAGTCAGACATGACTGAGTGCAGAAGAGAAGATATATACACTACCATGTGTAAAATAGCTAGTAGGAAGCTTCTGTATAGCACAGGGAGCTCAGCTCAGTGCTCTGTGATGACCTAGAGGAGTGAGATAGGGGTGGGGATGGGAGGGGGGATATATGTATACATACAGCTGATTCACTTCATTGTACAGCAGAAATTAACACTGTAAGGCAATTATACTCCCATTTAAAAAAAAACAATAGAGAGTTCCCCTGCTTTCTTCTCCTTTCTGACCCTTCTTGATTATGGCCAGGAGAAAATGCACTTGTCCTCTTCAGAGCCATTGATTATGTCAAGGGGCAACAAATAGGATTTCTACTACAGGCTTCCTGTGCTGTGGCCAGCCCCCTGTCTGGGGTCTTGGGAAGTGTCAAGAGGTGCAAAAAGGTGGCTTAGGGACCACAAGTCCCAGCCTCCTGTTTCCAGTTAACTGAATGGCCTGAAGCAGCTCACAGCCAGAGAGGACATTTTTCTCTAGAACTAAAATACTATAGGAAAATGATCAAAAGAAGGGACAACTTAATGAATACTCCATTTTCTTACAAAACCCCATTAGAGACAAAGTTGGTTACATCTGAAGCCTAGACCTCTATTCTAAAAGGACATCTGAGTTCACTTCTCATGAATGAATCTCATAACTTTATTAACAAAATCAAAAAGTCTGCTTTTTAAAGAAAACAAAAACAAAAACAAAAACAAAAAACCTCTTCCCTGTGACCCTTTATTCAACACTGTGCTCCAAATCCCACTTTAGACTAGTCATGTAGAAGAGAACTAAATAAAGAAGGACTTGAGTGGTACTCTTGCTCCAATTAAGGTAGTTTCTGGAATGCAAATTTCTTAACAGATCAGGACTTATTTTTGAAAGTTCTGTGAAGCTCCTGAATGCTCCAAATGCATACATGGTTAAAATATAAAGCGGGATGGTTAAATGGCCAATATACATTTGCATGTCAGAAGAAGAGAGATATATGTCATGATTTATACAGAAATGTGATTTTTAAAAGGATTAAGTGATTAATCCAGCCTATGCAGAATTAACTAATAGTGAAGAAAGGCACCTGGGGAAAGGCCAAATGTTTCATTTTGATAGATCTGCCAGTTCTTTTTAAGAACCAAATGCCCAAACCCCACACAGAAAGCTATTTCTTGAAGGAAAAACAGTATCACCTGTTCTCTGAGCCACTTGAAATGATGTCATACTACCCCCTGGGGAAATGTACATGATGTGGCTCCTTGCTTTCGCAGCCTCAGGCTGGAGTTAGTGCCCCTCTGAACTCTGCTTTGCATGGCGCTAGGCTAAGCTTCCTTTCCCAAGTTCCAGGCACCTAAATCAAACCACTTACTCTGCTGATGGAGAAGACCATGCCGGGCTTGCCAGAACAGACACCCATAAAGCAGTGCCGGAACTGCCAATAGAAGAGGTGTTCGCAGATGAAGGTGATGAGGCTGAGAGCCATGGCTGCCCCCAGCATGTAGAAGACGCCCGCCATGTTGTCGATGTCCAGCTGGCTACTCATGACCTCGTTCTTCTCATTGTGGCAGATGCCTGTGAGCCACAGAGCTTCCAGCTCCTCCATCTCCCCTGGGGCCCGGGCAGGAAGGAGAGAAGAGAGGGGGAGAGAGGGGTGTTGGGAAAAGAGAGGAAAACATGAGAGAGAGGGAAAGAGACATAAAGAAAACCAAGAGAGAAAGTTAGTAATTTTATTAATACTGTTAAACTTATCAAGTTATTCAATAAGTGGTCAATGAAAACACAGTGTGGGTACCAGAGGTGATACAGAGATAGAAGACATTACCTCTGTATGAATGTGTGAAAGTTTTAGTTTCTTTGAGACCCCATGGACTGTAGCTCCTCTGTCCATGGAATTCTCCAAGTAAGAATACTGGAGTGGGCAGCCATACCCTCCCTCAGGGGATCTTCCGGACCCAGGGACAGAACCTAGGTGTCTACATAGCAGGCAGATTCTTTATTGTCTGAGCCAGGTAAGCCTTAGCTACCCAGTATAAATTGGTATATAAACAATCAGTATGACAAGCTGTATGTAAGTAATAAAAGCTTCCCGAATTAGTCAGGGTAATTTTGTAGATACGGTGGCCAGTGGGTTTTCATGAGGAAGGTAGGATTTGGAGGTGGGCATGGTGAATGGGTGAAATTTAATTGATATTTTACAGAAAGGCACTCCAGGCAGCAGAGAGAGCACGATCAAGGGGAAAGGCTGGCAGAACAATTCAAATACAATAACAGTTGGTAAACGAAGCTGAATACAAAAGGTTGATGAAAGATTGCTGAGCACCTGAGTATCAGACTAAGCACTTTGCACGGGTTTTATTTTTTTTGTAGACAGCCAGGAACAACATAATGGAAGAAGCGATTCAAAAAATTGCTCTCAAAAAATGTGCAAAGCAGATCGAGTTGGGGGAGGAGAGACAGAGACAAATTGGTGGAGAGATTGATTGATTCCCTAGAGGCCCTCAGACTTCCTGATCTCTTGTTGAAAACATAAATATTCGCAGGAAAAGGGAGGAAGCTGGAATAAAATGAGACCACCAAATCCAGACCTGCCTCCTTTTAATGCCGCTTAGAGAAGTTTTGTTAATTCAAGTCATGCCAGGTTACAACAACCTTGATCCACTTCAGTGGATACTAGGAACTAGAAAGGTAGAAATTGTAGGCAAGAGGAAAATAAAAGAAACCATGAGCCTGAGAATGCATCTAAGTCTGGAGAAGCAAAAAAATGAAAATCTCATGAAGAAAATTGCCAGTTTGGGCTTAAAACATGGAATCTGTTTTCATAGTCTGACTAGAGCTCTGGTGTGTGTGTATGTTAGTCGCTCAGTCGTGTCCAACTCTTTGTGACCCCGTGGTCTATAGCTGGTCAAGTTCCTCTGTTCATGGAATTCTCCAAGTAAGAATAATGGAGTGGGTTACCATTCCCTTCTTCAGGAGATCTTCCCAACCCAGGGATTGAACCTGGGTCCACCACATTGCAGGCAGATTATTTACCGTCTGAGCCCCCAGGAAGCCCAGGAATCTATGGTAACGTTTGCAAATCTTCTCTACTGCTGCTCTTCACTTATTGCCTTGAAGTGACAGCTATATTACCGTGACAGAAGCTCTTACACTAAAAAGGCTTGGAACACGCCACCTAGAACCCCATCCTCTTTCCAGTGTTCATCAAATCACTTTTTGCTCATTTCTTGGATCAAACTTAGATGATTTTCCTAACTGAACAACTGACCTCACCTGGAGTCTGCCAATCCAGCTATGTTGTCTTCTCCCTACCAGCAAAGATTCAGCAGACACAATTGGGGAACTGCTGAGTTGATGGCCTGTGGGGCCAAGTACAGTCAGGCTGCTCGTTGTAACAAGGTTAGCTTCTGTGAGACTAACAGGAGAAGGAGGTCCTTTAGACAATAAAGTGAAGCAGGATGTGGAAGGTGTGAGCAAAATAAAAATAGGAGATTAGGTTTTCTCAAAGCAAGTTGTCTCTTCTAGGAATCACTCTGGCGAGTGAGTACCTTCCAGTGTCTGTCTCTGAGGACCTGGCCCTGCTTCCTATCTCTTCCACCAAGAGAGGCAAAACAGGAGAGGGAAGGATGAGCAAGTGGCCATGAATGGATTTCTTTGCCATTTCTCTGGGACCAGAGAGAGCAGATAAAGGTCTGTATAGTCAAAGCTACAGTTTTTTCAGTAGTCATATATGGATGCGAGAGCTGGACCCTAAAGAAGGCTGAGTGCTGAAGAATTGATGTTTCTGAATTATGGTGTTGGAGAAGACTCTTGAGAGTCCCTTGGACTGCAAGGAGATCAAACCAGTCAATCCTAAAGGAAATCAACACTGAATAATCATTGGAAGGACTGATACTGAAGCGCCAATACTTTGGCCACCTGATGTGCATAACTGACTCATTAGGAAAGACCCTGATGCTGGGAAAGATTGAAGGCAGGAGGAGAAGTGGGCAACAGAGGATGAGATGGTTGGATGGCATCCATCACCAACTCAATGGACATGAGTTTGAGCAAAACTCCGGGAGATAGTGAAGGACAAGGAAGCCTGGTGTGCTGCAGTCCATGGGGTTGTAACGAGTTGAACATGACTAAGCCACTGAACAATAACAACAACCTCATTACAAAGCTTTAGAAAACTAACATATACCGTCCAATGTCCTAGCATACTATGAAATGCTTAATGGAAATGCAGAGGTTAGAGGGACAGGGAAGGAAGAAGGGTGACGTTTTGGACTGGCCATAGGAAGAGGCCAAGTAGACACTTTCCCTTTCTTTAACTCACCATCTCCGAAGAGCTGCAGGATAGCAAGGTCCACCTGGCGCTTCCATCCAGAGTCTTTTTGGATGGCAATGCCATAACCCGTGGAGGCAAAGACCTTCCCACTGCCAATGGTCACCAGCTTGCAGCCCTCATCTCTACCGGCCATGTAGTTCAGCACGGCTGCATCATAGATGAAGGCATCCAGTTTCCTGTGCAAGAAAGGAGCAAACAAACCAAGTCCAGTGGAGGAATTCGAGTCCAAAACTACCTATGGGGCCATTAAGAGGAAGAAGTAGGACTCCAGCAGACTATGGGAATTGGTTCAAAGCAGGGCTCAAGGTGGAACTCAGCCAGAAGCTAAAGCCTAACTCCCAGGTGGTTCTTTGTATGATTTCAGATTGAAAGGAGGAGTTTTTTTCCCTCCTGTTGGGAATGATGAGAATGCAAGTTGGGCCCGGAGCCAACTCATAAGCTGTGTCTGAAAAGGAGAAGGAGTAAAAAGGAATCAATAAAAATAATAACAGAAATAATGAAAAGGAACCATCACAATGATAGCAACAAATAGCATGGGTTAGACTTACGTAACATTTTTCACTTCTCAGTTCAGTACAGTCCAGAGTGGGGATAAGTGTAGGTGGACAAGGAGTACTGGATGGGCAATGCTATTTTGGCAGTCAGAGAGGTTTTAGTATTTTGTTTTGCAGCACAAGGAGAGGAGAGAGTTGCTGGGGGTGGTGGCATTATAGGCTCAGGTCAACAGCGAGTGTGTGAGGCCACAGCCAATGCAACATACAGGAGAATTCAGATGTCTCATGTTCCCAAACATATGAGAATCTCATTGTATGTACAGTGCTTTGCAAGGAAAAGTAAGCAGGGAGTGGGGAAAGGTTAGGGGCAAGTTCAGGAAGGTACAGGTCAATATTTAAACACAATAAATGGAGAAGAAATTCAGATATATTCATATAGGTAATAGAGAGGTCTGCAAGAAAGAAAGGAAGGCATCATGACCTGCACTGTTCAAGTGCAGTTCAGTTAGCTTTACCCCTCCTTAAGAAAAAAGAAGCCCTTTCTGGCATGACAAAAAACAACATTTTTTCACATCACCAACTCAATGGACATGAGTTTGAGCAAAACTCCGGGAGATAGTGAAGGACAAGGAAGCCTGGTGTGCTGCAGTCCATGGGGTTGTAACGAGTTGAACATGACTAAGCCACTGAACAATAACAACAACCTCATTACAAAGCTTTAGAAAACTAACATATACCGTCCAATGTCCTAGCATACTATGAAATGCTTAATGGAAATGCAGAGGTTAGAGGGACAGGGAAGGAAGAAGGGTGACGTTTTGGACTGGCCATAGGAAGAGGCCAAGTAGACACTTTCCCTTTCTTTAACTCACCATCTCCGAAGAGCTGCAGGATAGCAAGGTCCACCTGGCGCTTCCATCCAGAGTCTTTTTGGATGGCAATGCCATAACCCGTGGAGGCAAAGACCTTCCCACTGCCAATGGTCACCAGCTTGCAGCCCTCATCTCTACCGGCCATGTAGTTCAGCACGGCTGCATCATAGATGAAGGCATCCAGTTTCCTGTGCAAGAAAGGAGCAAACAAACCAAGTCCAGTGGAGGAATTCGAGTCCAAAACTACCTATGGGGCCATTAAGAGGAAGAAGTAGGACTCCAGCAGACTATGGGAATTGGTTCAAAGCAGGGCTCAAGGTGGAACTCAGCCAGAAGCTAAAGCCTAACTCCCAGGTGGTTCTTTGTATGATTTCAGATTGAAAGGAGGAGTTTTTTTCCCTCCTGTTGGGAATGATGAGAATGCAAGTTGGGCCCGGAGCCAACTCATAAGCTGTGTCTGAAAAGGAGAAGGAGTAAAAAGGAATCAATAAAAATAATAACAGAAATAATGAAAAGGAACCATCACAATGATAGCAACAAATAGCATGGGTTAGACTTACGTAACATTTTTCACTTCTCAGTTCAGTACAGTCCAGAGTGGGGATAAGTGTAGGTGGACAAGGAGTACTGGATGGGCAATGCTATTTTGGCAGTCAGAGAGGTTTTAGTATTTTGTTTTGCAGCACAAGGAGAGGAGAGAGTTGCTGGGGGTGGTGGCATTATAGGCTCAGGTCAACAGCGAGTGTGTGAGGCCACAGCCAATGCAACATACAGGAGAATTCAGATGTCTCATGTTCCCAAACATATGAGAATCTCATTGTATGTACAGTGCTTTGCAAGGAAAAGTAAGCAGGGAGTGGGGAAAGGTTAGGGGCAAGTTCAGGAAGGTACAGGTCAATATTTAAACACAATAAATGGAGAAGAAATTCAGATATATTCATATAGGTAATAGAGAGGTCTGCAAGAAAGAAAGGAAGGCATCATGACCTGCACTGTCCAAGTGCAGTTCAGTTAGCTTTACCCCTCCTTAAGAAAAAAGAAGCCCTTTCTGGCATGACAAAAAACAACATTTTTTCCAAAGGTCCATGAGTATCCTTTAGAAGGATGTCTATCAGAAAGTCAAAGCTCTGAAGGGCTTGAGCAACACAGCAAAGATTCTGGCACCAGGGGCCAGACAACCCAGAGTCATCTGTCCCCCAAATTCAGATCCCACCTTCTGAAATCTGCTGTAACTTTATAATGATAAGACAGAGTCTAACAGTATTTAAGTAAACATGCCTCTGGGAGGCTCATTCTGAACAGGAGCCACCAGGAGGCCTAAAGGCTGTCAGTCATCCTACAACACAGGAAATCAGCTATGAGACCTAAACTCCAACAACTCTCATGCTCAACTGTCTGTCTTATTCCACAGCTGTGGCTTCTGACGGAAGGAACCGCCATGGCTGAGATTATGTAAGCCAACATATTTGCAGTTCGTGAGTTCTTTTGAAAGAACAATCCACTCTAGATTATAGAGCTGGATCAAAGAGTGCCAATTTTGTTGGAATTGGAGATCAGTTAACATATTCTTACTGTTTGTTATCTAAAAGCTTTCACCCTTTTCAGTGTTTCTTTCTCCCTTGTCCATAAGACACCAAAATCAATTTCACTTTTAGGCTAGCGGGTCTTTATTTTGTGTGTAACACATGAACTTCAGCCTTGACTCTCCTCTTTGACTTTTATATCTATTACATTCTTATTTCACTGTGACATTCATGCAAGTAAAATAGAAATTGTTGAAAATATATATAAGTGAATAGTACCAGTGGAATCTCCATACACTGATCTGAATTATACCATCAATTTAACCTGGAGGCCCACAAAGGGTGCAAATGCAGTCTTCTTTGCTTGAACTTGGTGTGGCACACAAACACGGTGCACCTTATTCCATGGATGTTTAAGAAATGTGAGCAACACAGCAAAGATTCTGAGCTTGGAAGCAGTTCTTACCCTGTTTTCAGGGAGAGCAGTGCATCATCGACACCTCTCTGGTTAAACTTCCCCATGTAGGCATGCATTTCTGCATAGTTATTGCGAATGTTCCTCTCCGTGCTGCCGTTGGGCACAGTGCCAAAGCGGAAAGGGGGTGAGAAGTCATTAGGTCTCTGGAACTAAAAAGAGAGTTAAAGAGAGACAGAGAAGATGAATGCTTCAGAAAATGTGGAGAGATAGTAAGTTAACATTTGTGGATTTATCATGGAAGGGACCAATGAGAGCTCACCAAACGTATTAGCCCTTGCTCAGGAGTAGCAATTGCCATCTGAAAGTGAACTTCAATTCAACTCAGTTTAATCCATATTGTTGAGAGCTTTCTAACTGCCCACCCCTGACTTGAATCTGTCACTCTCATCTGCCCCGTGTAGGCACACTGCACAAAACCAGGGATGATGGGAATGAGCTATTAGCTTAACTGCAGTGGGCTGGTTGCCTTTATTTCTGAAAATTGTGTAAAATCTGCTTCCAGGCCCCATCATTGGACTATTAAGGCTCTAGGATGTAAGGCAAGCTACATCATACTCCTGAAAATCACTTGTTGGGTAGCAAATATGTTTTGCTAAGAAAATCTCTATTTACTTTCCTTGATGCTTTAAAAGCCCATATGTATCCTACATGAGTTGTAGAAGAAATTGTAAAAGCAAATGCAATTTTAATTATGTTCCCTCTTGTGTTTAAGAACTGAGAGTGGATTGCCAGGGCATAGCATAATAAAGGGAAATCTCTTGAATTTTCACCCCTATGACATCAGCTTTGTTTCTGGCTATTGCCCTGCAGTAATCAGTCTTTATATTGCTTCCTGAATGCACAATTCATGCATTTGTATCTTCATGGACTCGGAGAGTCTGTTCCCTCAGCATGATCTCACCTTTCTCCCTGAGCCAATTCATGTCCTTCACTTCATTCATGTAACTCAGAGCAATTTCTTCAGGACACTTTCTATGAGTTCCTTCTTCCATCAAGTTTACCCAAGAGTGAGTCATCAGTACTTGGTGTTCTTGGTCTAGATCCTTGTAATTAATACTACAAATTCATTTACTTTCTAAATAAGCCGACCAAGTTCTGAGAGCTGGTCTCTGAGGTAGTAAGGAAGCTCTCGACTGAGACAGATATGGATTGAAGACCAGCTCTGAGTGTGTGTTAGTTGCTCCGTCGTGTCCAACTCTGCAATCTCATGGACTGTAGCCTGCCAGCCTTCTTGGTCCATAGGGTTTCCTAGGCAGAAATACTGGGGTGGGTTGCTAGTTCCTTCTCCAGGGGATCCTCCTGACCCAGGGACTGACTCCAGGTCTCCTGCGTTGCAGGCAGATCCTTTACCATCTGAGCCCCCAGGGCAGGTAACAGGAGCTCTCTGTGCATCATTTCCTCATATATAATCAGAAGACAGTGCTGTCTACTTTTCAAGACTGTTGTGTGTATTAAACGATACAATGCATTGGAAGTACATGACACAGCATCTTGCACACAGTACGTGCTCAATAAAGACTTCTTATATCAGTTTAAATTCATATCTACATTCTACATTCTCTGCTACTGCTACTGCTAAGTCACTTCAGTCGTGTCCGACTCTGTGCGACCCCAGAGACGGCAGCCCACCAAGCTCCCCCGTCCCTGGAATTCTCCAGGCAAGAACACTGGAGTGGGTTGCCATTTCCTTCTCCAATGCATGAAAGTGAAAAGTGAAAGTGAAGTCGCTCAGTCGTGTCTGACTCCTAGCGACCCCATGGACTGCAGCCCACCAGGCTCCTCCGTCCAAGGGATTTTCCTAGTAAACTTCATACTCTCCAAGTTTCTCATTCTATTAGGACAGCAATGATCAGCTGGAGTATGACTGGAGTTCACAGTCATATATGCTGTGCCCTGGTATAGGAAAGCCAATGTAGATATTTAAAGTCCACTTGGTTCCAACATTAAGTGAAATGCGATGAGTCACTCAGTCATGTCCAACTCTTTGCGACCCCATGGACTGTAGCCTGCCAGGCTCCTCTGTCCATGAAATTTTCCAGACAAGAATACTGGAGTGGGTTGCCATTTCTAAGTGAAGATATCTTAAAATTCTTTGAAGACACCTTTAAAAGTCTAACTTAGGAGTTCTCTGAAGCTCTGGAGCTGTCTGGGCTTACAACCATTCTCCTTTATCCTTCCCTTGACCTGAGACACTTATAGCTTCTCAGAATATGGGGATTTCATGGGCCACTAAATGTCACAGCACCAGTAACCACAAATGCCATCTTCACTGCTTAGAGCTGGCCGTAGTTAAAAGTAAGGTCATGCAGGGGGGTTAGGTAATCTGAGATGCATCAAAAAATTACTACTTTTTGACTTACCACAGTGCTTTTTCCATTCGGAGTTTTTGTTTAATTATTTTTTAAGGGGTTGTGATTTTTAAGAAAATAAAGATACTACAAAAGAGTCAAGGAATTTTAGAGTTGTATGAACCACTCAAGGTTAACTAGTCTAAACCTTTAATTTTACAAATGAAGACAGAGGCCCAAAGAGGACGAGTTATCTGCTCAATGTCATACCATGCCAGTGATGGCTAACATTATCAGAAATCAACTGCCTTAATTAATAGTACTTCTTATGGTTCCCAGCAGATAACAAGTTAAAGTAAATACAAATATGCTTTATTGGAAGAGACAGAATGCTATGCATAGAACTGCCAGTTGTAACACTTCAGATATTTGAAAGATGGTGTCCCCTAGTCAAAAGCAGAGTATTCATAGATACCATGGCAGGCAGCAATATAGCCAAATGTGCTCTCTTTAATCAGTAATTTTCCGTTTTGTTAGGACAGTGAGAAGTGATGCTTACAATGACCGAGATACTCTAGGGTCTAAAGTATTTTCTGAAATATCAATGAAAGTTGAAATTGTGTCCAGTACAATGTTGGTATAAATTTTTACATTCTAGTTTTTTGAAAATCAGTAGTCAATATAAGATAGATATAATAATTATTTTTAAATTAAAAATATTTTTATTAAAGTAGAGTTGATTTACAGTGTTGTGTTAACTTCTGCTTTGCAACAAGATGATTCAGTTATATATGCATGCTAAGTCAGTTCAGTTGTGTCTGACTGTTTGCAGCCCTGTAGACTGTAGCCCACCAGGCTTCTCCATCCATGGGATTCTCCAGGCAAGAATACTGGAGTGGGTTGCCATTTCCTCCTCAAAGGGTTCTTCCCAACTCAGGAATCAGACCTATGTCTCATGTCTTCTGCATTGGCAGGTAGGTTCTTTACCACCAGTGCAACTTGGGAAGCCCATTCATTTTATATATATATATGTGTGTGTGTGTGTGTGTGTGTGTGTGTGTGTGTATTCATTTTCATTATGGTTTACCACAGGATATTGAATGTAGTACCCTGTGCGACACAGTAGGACCTTATTTTCCTATTATTGTACATATAACAGTTTTCATTTGCTAATCCCAAACACTTAATTCTTCCCCTTCCCACC
Organism: Oreotragus oreotragus; assembly: GCA_006410675.1. Lineage (NCBI taxonomy): Eukaryota > Metazoa > Chordata > Mammalia > Artiodactyla > Bovidae > Oreotragus > Oreotragus oreotragus. The sequence continues at coordinate 239,197 of SJYX01009098.1, read as the reverse complement.
GAGCCCTTCCCCTTGGGAACCACAAATCTGCTCTCTATAGATATGACAATTTTTGATTAACCAAATCAAATGGAATGTGATATCCAGCAGGCCTCATGTCCTGATAAACCTAGATTATGGAAATTTTCTGTGATACTCTTTATTAACTTTGATTTCTCAATTATCTTTAGACTTTTAGATGCTGTTTTATATCTTTGGATACTTAAAAACTAAAGAAATAATGGAGAAACTGGAATATCCAAGATGATTTTGAAAAAGGAGGACAAAATTGAAACACTCATACTACCTGACTTTGAGACTTACAAAGCTGTAGTCATCATGACAGTGGGACATTAACACAGAGAGAGTAAGAGATCATGAGAACAGAGTGCCCTCAACAGATCAACACATATGGTACAAAGGCAATTCAGTAAAGATACAACAGTCTTTAACCAATGGTATTGGAACTGTATATGTAAAAAAAAAGAACTTCATTCCACATCTCAGAAGATATAGGAAATTCTCACATGCTAGTAAAGTAATGCTCAAAATTCTCCAAGCCAGGCTTCAGCAATATGTGAACCATGAACTTCCTGATGTTCAAGCTGGTTTTAGAAAAAGCAGAGGAACCAGAGATCAAATTGTCAGCATCTGCTGGATCATGGAAAAAGCAAGAGAGTTCCAGAAAAACATCTATTTCTGCTTTATTGACTATGCCAAAGCCTTTGACTGTGTGGATCACAATAAACTGTGGAAAATTCTTAAAGACATGGGAATACCAGACCACCTTATCTGCCTCCTGAGAAATCTGTATGCAGTTCAAGAAGCAACAGTTAGAACTGGACATGGAACAGCAGACTTCCAAATCAGGAAAGGAGTACATCAAGGCTGTATATTGTCACCCTGCTTATTTAACTTCTATGCAGAGTACATCATGAGAAATGTTGGACTAGAAGAAACACAACCTGGAATCAAGATTGCCAGGAGAAATATCAATAACCTCAGATATGCAGATGACACCACCCTTATGGAAGAAAGTGAAGAACTAAAAAGCCTCTTAATGAAAGTGAAAGAGGAGAGTGAAAAAGTTGGCTTAAAGCTCAACATTCAGAAAACGAAGATCGTGGCCTCTGGTCCCATCACTTCATGGGAAATAGATGGGGAAACAGTGGAAACAGTGTCAGACTTTATTTTGGGGGCTCCAAAATCACTGCAGATGGTGACTGCAGCCATGAAATTAAAAGACGCTTACTCCTTGGAAGAAAAGTTATGACCAACCTAGATAGCATATTCAAAAGCAGAGACATTACTTTGCCAAGTAAGGTCCATCTAGTCAAGGCTATGGTTTTTCCAGTAGTCATGTATGGATGTGAGAGTTGGACTGTGAAGAAGGCTGAGTGCCGAAGAATTGATGCTTTTGAACTGTGGTGTTGGAGAAGACTCTTGAGAGTCCCTTGGACTGCAAGGAGATCCAACCAGTCCATTCTGAAAGAGATCAACCCTGGGATTTCTTTGGAAGGAATAATGCTAAAGCTGAGACTCCAGTACTTTGGCCACGTCATGTGAAGAGTTGACTCATTGGAAAAGACTCTGATGCTGGGAGGGATTGGGGGCAGGAGGAGAAGGGGACGACAGAGGATGAGATGGCTGGATGGCATCACTGACTCGAGGGATGTGAGTCTGAGTGAACTCCGGGAGTTGGTGATGGACAGGGAGGCCTGGTGTGCTGCGATTCATGGGGTCGCAAAGAGTCGGACACGACTGAGCGACTGAACTGAACTGGATCAATGTACCTAAATACAAGTCCTAAAACTATAATATGTCCAGGAAAAAATATTAGAGAAAGGCTTTGTCACCTTGAATTAGACAAAGATTTCTTAGATGCGACACCAAAAGTAAAATCCACCATCAAAAACAAGTAAGTTGGACTTTGTTAAAATGAAGAACTCTTTGAAACGCACCATTAAGATCACAGAAAGACAAGCCACTGGCGAGATAAAAATCTCTAAAAACAGTTTAAAACTATTAAGGAAATAAAGGATTATATAACAACACAGCAAGACTCTTATATGGTTACAGCATCTTTTGTAAAAAACAGTCAGAAATAGCCAACAGAAGAAGAATGGGAGGCACAGGCCTATGGAAAGCATTGGTCTTGAAGGCAGACAATTTGGATGTGAATTCCAGTTCTTTGACCAACTGTATGAACAGGGGCTAGTTCTTTAACTTCATGGAGCCCCATTTTTCCTGGAAGTATTTTTTTTAATTACTATTATGATAATATCTAGGATCACTTAACACAATATCTGGAACATGGCAAATTCTCAAAACTATTAACTGGGTGACGTTCTCATACCTAAAACTGTCCCATGTTAGATTATGTCCCCTAAGATGGAAAACTCTTGTTTCCTAATTTGTTCCTTAAACTTGGCCAGTCTGGGGACCAAACAGGTGAGTGTATCATCCCAGAATCAGCCAGAGCGGAAGCAGAAGTAAGCCAGCCTTTTCCTCTGAAAAATTCTTGTCCCAGATTGGTGAAGTTTAAATAAAACCTATATTTTTAAAACACTGTCACTGGGACTTGAATTTCACTAAAATTAATGGCCATGGAGAACTTTATTTTCAGTAAGGAAGGAGGAAAAGGAAGGATCTTCCAAATACCACCTTGATGTTTCCAATAAATGCCCGATAATAAAACTTATTCCAAGCTGTGAGGTGTTATATGGCACTTGTTTAACCTGAACGGCAGTCAGTGCTCCCTGGGGTTTGGGGAAGGAGTAAAACTTAGTACTGTTCAGAACCAGGGGTCTTAAAATCCATGGAACAGGGAGGACTCTGAGAAAATTTTTTTTAAAAAATTAAAGACCCCAGTACACAAGGAAACCAACATTGAATTAAAAAGCTTGGTCTGATTTTAAAACAGGGAATTTTATATAGTTATTCCTTATAAGTCACCTTTGGCTATTACAGAGCTTCCTTGAACTTGGAATGTTTCTCTAGATTATAAAAACATGTGCTTAGTTGCTCAGTTGTATCTGACTCTTTGTGATCCTATGAACTGTAGCCCACCAGGCTCTTGGTCCATGGAATTCTCCTGGCAAGAATACTGGAGTGGGTTGCCATTTCCTCCACCAGGGGATCTTCCTGACCCAGGGATCGAACTCGGGTCTCCTGTGTCTCCTGCATTGCAGGTAGATTCTTTACCTGCTGAGCCATCAGGAGACCCCATAAAAACATAAGAGAGGAGAACAAAAACACAGAAATGAAGAAATTTTGGGGATCAGTCTCATTTCACAGATTAGAAAACTGAGGCTCTGAAGAAACCAAGGAGTTGTTCCAGGCCACAGAGTGAAATAGGAGGACCAGCTTTATAGGGCTTGACCCTTGAGCTGAGTCCTCCAACCGTGGCTCAAACACCAGCTGCCAGGTCCTACCTTTGCTCACTGGTGAGGGACTCTATGCATGTGTATGTGGGGCCACCTGGTGAGGGCACCCTTCCCTTCCTGGCATATCAGATGCCAACTCCCTCTCAGGGTTCAACCCAGGGAGTCCAGCCATAACTGTAAGCAGGCTCTCACCCAAGGGCAGGAAGGTGCCAGAATGTTAAGAGACCTGTAATCTCATTTGATCTTCCTGGAGAGCAGCTGGGAATCAGAATTCAGCCATCTGAGAGTCTCAGATGATCATCTCAGCCCCCACATTAATGACCTCAAAGTGAGTGAGTGTTGGCTATCAGGGAGGGGAAAGGTGTGGAGGCAAGGCTCCACCCCAACCCAGAGATGAGGGGATTTGGGGGGCCTGGAGTGGTACTGGCTAATCCCTCCCATTAGAGAGGCCCTTCTGCAACCTTCAGAGAGAAAGGGAAAAGGCAAGATGTCAAGGAAGTGGCATCATCAACTCAATAGACATGAGTTTGAGCAAACTCCGGGAGATAGCGAAGGTGAAGGAAGCCTGGTGTGTTGCAGTCCCTGGGGTTGCAAAGAGTTGGGCATGACTGAGTGACTGAACAACAACAAGGGAGTGGAGATCTGGTCAATTCTGCTTGTTTATTAAATACATAGACTGATTTTACTATATATACAGCATTATTAATTTGTTCATAGCAGCTATTGATACTCAACACCTATATATGTGCTGAGAATAATTCTCTCAACTCTTTTAATAATAACAGTTTAAATGCCTCCATTTATTTGATAAATATATATTCTGAACATCTAATAATGAACATTCATTTGGTTTTTCATTCCTTTACCTTTTCATTCATTCATCATTTCATTCTTATAGACATTCAGCACATATTTATCTATCACCATATTCTAGGTGCTGGGGATCCAATGTGACAGGAGAGGAAGAACCTGCCTTTGAGGAGTTCATACTGTAAACAAAGGGGACAGATAATAAACTTTTTTTTTTTTTTAATATAGTGGACTGGGGACTTTGTGGTGGCCCAGTGGTTAAGAATCTGCCTGCCAATGCAGGGGACACAGGTTTGATTCCTGATCTTAGATCTCACATGCCCCAGGGCAGCTAGGCCCTTGCCCTGTAACTACTGAAGCCCGAATGCCCTACAGCCTGTGCTCTGCAACAAGAGGCCCCACCTCGAGGCGAGACGCATCCGCTCACTGCGACTTGAGAAAGCCTACATGCGGCAACGTAGACCCAGGGCAGCCAAACGTAAAATAAACTATAATGCGTAGTTGACTGATACACAGCCACAGATTCTTTTCCAGTCCTCGTATAAGAGATGAAGCCTACACTCTCCGAACTTAATTCTGATCTGGGCTTGTGACTTGCTTGACCAATAGAATGTGCAGAAAGAACACCCTGGGACTTCTGAGGCTTCGTCATAAGAAGCTTTGTGATTTCCACCTGGGCCTCTGTAAGAAGTCAGCACCCCATGGGTTCCATGTCAGAGCTGTGATGTGCAGGCACTTCTGTGTCCAGGCCTGGCTGAACCCAATCTTCCAAACACTCCAGTCGGGCCACCAGGCAGCCCTGCCCGCATATCTGACCCACAAGTTGGGGAAATACAATGCAATGGCTCTTGCTTAAGCCACCAAGCAAAGGGGTAGACTGCTGTGCAGCCATAGATCACGAGCCCACAGGTGACCTCAAGTAGTGAAAACCACGCTCTGGGAAGAAACTGACGCAGGACACAGGACACAGGGTGACTGACTGGCAGGAAAACAAGTTTAGCCCGGCTGGCCTGAGAAGGCCTGTCTGAGAAGGCGGCATCTGAACAAAGCCCCGGATGAGAGGAGGAATTCGGCATGTGAAGATCAAGGGAAAGTGCAGCAAGTGCAGGGAACAGCAAACACCAAGGCCAGACAAGGAGGCAAGCCTGGTGTGGCTGGTGGGCCAGGAGCCACGGGCGGGGCGTCACGGAATCGCGTGTCCATGACAAGCAGCCCAGAGCAAATGGCGCTGTCCTGAACAGGCCTACAAAGGCGGAAGCCCCGGGGCTAAGAGATGAAGGGAGAGTCTTCTAGCAGGGCAAGAGGAGCCAAAGGGTTTCTAGATAGACACCAGTCAGACAGGGCCCTGAGAGAGGCTGCATTCCCTTTCTGCATTTGTCATTCACTACAGTTCAGTTCAATTGCTCAGTCGTGTCCGACTCTTTGCGACCCCATGAATCGCAGCACGCCAGGCCTCCCTGTCCATCACCAACTCCCGGAGTTCACTCAAACTTATGTCCATCGAGTTGGTGATGCCATCCAGCCATCTCATCCTCTGTCATCCCCTTCTCCTCCTGCCCCCAATCCCTCCAAGCATCAGAGTGTTTTCCAATGAGTCAGCTCTCAGCATGAGGTGGCCAAAGTATTAGAGTTTCAGCTTCAACATCAGTCCTTCCAATGAACACCCAGGACTGATCTCATTTATAATGGACTGGTTGGATCTCCTTGCAGTCCAAGGGACTCTCAAGAGTCTTCTCCAACACCACAGTTCAAAAGCATCAGTTCTTCAGCACTTAGCTTTCTTCACAGTCCAACTCTCACATCCATACATGACCACTGGAAAAATCATAGCTTTGACTAGATGGACCTTTGTTGGCAAAGTAATGTCTCTGCTTTTTAATATGCCGTCTAGGTTGGTCATGGCTTTTCTTCCAAGGAGCAAGCGTCTTTTAATTTCATGGCTACAGTCACCATCTGCGGTGATTTTGGAGCCCCCCACAATAAAAACTCTCAGTGTTTCAATTCTTTCCCCATCTATTTCCCATGAAGTGATGGGACTAGATGCCATGATCTTCGTTTTCTGAATGTTGAGGTTTAAGCCAACTTTTTCACTCTCCTCTTTCACTTACATCAAGAGGCTCTTTAGCTCCTCTTCCCTTTCTGCCATAAGGGTGGTGTCATCTGCATATCTCTGGCAACCTTGATTCCAGCTTCTGCTTCTTCCAGCCCAGCGTTTCTCATGATGTACTCTGCATATAAGTTAAATAAGCAGGGTGACAATATTCAGCCTTGATGTACTCCTTTTCCTTTTTGGAACCAGTCTGTTGTTCCATGTCCTGTTGTAACTATTGCTTCCTGACCTGCATATAGCTTTCTCAAGAGGCAGGTCAGGTGGTCTGGTATTCCCATCTCTTTCGGAATTTTCCAGTTTATTGTGATCCACACAGTCAAAGGCTTTGGCATAGTCAATAAAGCAGAAATAGATGTTTTTCTGGAACTCTCTTGCTTTTTCCATGATCCAGCAGATGTTGGCAATTTGATCTCTGGTTCCTCTGCCTTTTCTAAAACCAGCTTGGATATCTGGAAGTTCACAGTTCACGTAGTGCTGAAGCCTGGCTTGGAGAATTTTGAGCATTACCTTGCTAGTGTGTGAGATGAGTGTAATTGTGCGGTAGTTTGAGCATTCTTTGGCATTGACTTTCTTTGGGATTGGAATGAAAACTGACCTTTTCCAGTCCTGTGGCCACTGCTGAGTTACCTCTCATTTGTCATTACTGGAGGCTAATAGATATGGCCATGGTAACCGGAGGGCATTGGGGCTGAAGAGGGAGGCGGTGCCCGGGTCCCAGTGGGAGTTGAATTCTGTACAAAGTCCACGCTCTAAGGGAAAAGAAACAGTAGGACCCCTGGAGCCAAACGGCCCGAGTTCAAAATCCAGCTCTGTCACTTGATAGCTGTGTGACTTGGAGCAACTCACTTAACTTCTCTGTGCCCCAGTTTCCGTATTTGTACAGTGAGGCTAATAATGCTACCTACCTCATTAAGCTTCTTACCATTCAACAGATTAATCTGGGCAACATGTTGGCATAGTGCCTGGCACAAGTTAAACACACTAGATTAGCTATTATAACTGTCATCATCATCATTATCAGAAGCAACCAGAGAATTCTGGCTGAGTGTCAAGGCTGGGTTTTTGTGCTGGAAAGAGCCCTGAGGCATGCAGGGATAAAGGAGAGAGACAGGAGCTGAAAAGGAGATGCACTGGGATGAGGGTCTGGGTGCCAGGGAAAACAAGCAGAGCAGGAACATTGTAGATAATTCCCTACCACCCAAGACTGTGAAAGATAGCACGCACACAGCTAGATAAAATCAGGACCACAGGGTGTTCACCAGTGCCACTGAAACTCCAAAGGAGAAAGTGCAGGCAACCTGGCTTCCTGGATGGCTCTTGAAGGAGGCTGGAGGAGTGGGCTGGGTTCAGAAGGGTGGAGGTGGGGCATGAATGTCCCTTCCCATTAGAAGAACCCTCTACTATAAGACACTTGCTCCTTGGAAGTGAGGCTATGACAAAGCTAGACAGTGTACTGAAAAGCAGAGATACCACTTTGCTGACAAAGATCTGTAAGGCTGGAGGAGTGGGCTGGGTTCAGAAGGGTGGAGGTGGGGCATGAATGTCCCTTCCCATTAGAAGAACCCTCTACTATAAGACACTTGCTCCTTGGAAGTGAGGCTATGACAAAGCTAGACAGTGTACTGAAAAGCAGAGATACCACTTTGCTGACAAAGATCTGTATAGTTAAAGCTGTGGTTTTTCCAGTAGCTATCTATGGATGTGACAGTTGGACCATAAAGAAGGCTGCATGCTGAAGAATTGATGCTTTTGAATTGTGGTGCTGTACTCTTGAGAGTCCCTTGGATAGCAAGGAGATCAAACCAGTCAATCCTAAAGGAAATCAACCCTGAATATTCACTGGAAGGGCTCATGATGAAACTGAAGCTCCAATACTTACTCTGGCCACCTGATGCAACTCACTGGGAAAGACCCTGATGTTGGGAANCTTGGATAGCAAGGAGATCAAACCAGTCAATCCTAAAGGAAATCAACCCTGAATATTCACTGGAAGGGCTCATGATGAAACTGAAGCTCCAATACTTACTCTGGCCACCTGATGCAACTCACTGGGAAAGACCCTGATGTTGGGAAAGATTGAGGGCAGAAGGAGAAAGGGGTGACAGAGGAGGAGATAGTTGGATGGCATCACCGACTCAATGGACGTGAGTTTGAGCCAAGTCAAAGAGATGATGCAGGACATGGAAGCCTGGCGTGATGCAGTTCATGGGGTTGCAAAGTGTCAGACACCACTGAGCGACTGAACTGTAAGACACTCCTCGTCCAGCTCTGTTCCCACAGTGAGAGAGGAAACAGGTCCTCACAGGGAAGTTTTGAGGCCATGATGTCAGGAAAAGAGAAAACACAAACCCTTCTACATGCTGATGGCACCCAGGTTTTTGTGCTGACCACCAGACATAGCCCAACGAGGTTAGATTAGATCCTGGGAAGGACAGCAGGCAAATGAAAGGAGGAGGTGGCAGTAAGTCCCTTCAGGGGTAGCTGGGGACCCTGCAAGATGGCTTTTCTCCTTCAGTCAGAGTCCCATCAGCATATGAAAATTAGGACAAACCAGCACTGTGACCTTGCAGAGATGGATATTGTAACGTCCTGTTTGCAGAGTCCATCCACGTGAGACAGAATCTGGGGGCTTTTGTCTGCAAAGCTTGACAATCCCATACATAAATATTCATCCCAGCACTCCTGCTTTAACATTTGAATCACAAAAAGAATCAATGCCCAGATGCAGCTCAGCTCAGCCATCTGAGGCACCCAGGAGAAAAGGTGGGAGGGTTTAGGCAGCAAGGGTGGCATTTGGTGATGTGCTAATGGAGAGGAAGTGGCAGAACAGCAGAATTTGGCAGGGAGCACATCACCTACCCGAGTCATATCCCATCATCGCTGTTACTAGCATCAGTACCCTGTTTTCACAGGACTGTTTTATCATTGACTTCATTTTGATGTACAGTTCTACGAATTTTGTTATTCTAGTTATTCATTCATTTTATCAACATACAATCTGTGGAGCTGCTAAGAGTCAGACACGACCGAGAGCCCAACACCACCGTCACCATACATAAAATGAGGGCTGCCCAGGTGGCTCAGCCAGTAAAGAATCTGTCTGCAACGTAGGAGACATGGGTTCGATCCCTGGGTCAGGAAGATCCCCTGGAGAAGGAAATGGCAACCCACTCCAGGATTCTTGCCTGGGAGATCCCACGGATGGAGGAGCCTGGTGGGTTACAGCTCCCAGGGTCACAAAGACTCGGACATGACTGAAGCACCTGAGCCTGCACGCATACATAAAATGGACTCNTGGGTTCGATCCCTGGGTCAGGAAGATCCCCTGGAGAAGGAAATGGCAACCCACTCCAGGATTCTTGCCTGGGAGATCCCACGGATGGAGGAGCCTGGTGGGTTACAGCTCCCAGGGTCACAAAGACTCGGACATGACTGAAGCACCTGAGCCTGCACGCATACATAAAATGGACTCTTTTTTGTTATCGATCTATCTTTTAATCCATTCCTGACAGTTTGGTTTTGCTTTGGGATCCAATCTGAGAATCTTTTGCTTTTAACACAAGAATTTGTGCTACTTTTATTCATAGGAAAAAATGCATTTGGCACTCATTTAATCTTCTTAGAGCCGTCCCTCTGTTCTAACAATAAAATTGACCATTTAAAACATTTCTAAGTGTACAGGTCTGTGGCATTAAATACATTCATACTGTTGTGCACCATCACCACCCTCCATCTCCAGAAATCTTTCATCGTCCTCAACTGAGATGCTGTACCTATTAAACAATAACGCCCCATTCACTCAATGAATTTTAACCGTGCATTGAACCTTTTGAAGAATGTACTCATTTCTTTTTAGCTGTGCTGGGCCTTGGGTGCTGCTGGGCTTTTCTCTAGTTGAGGTGAGTGGAGGCCACTCTCTAGTTGCACAGTGGGGCTCTCCTTGCGGTGGCTTCTCTTGTTGGGGTGTATGAGCTCTAGGGTGCTCGGGCTTAAGTAGTTGAGACATGAGGGCCCAGCAGTTGCAGCTCCCGAGCTCTACAGCATACGCTCTAAGCAACGGGCTTAGTTGCTCTGAGGCAGGTGGAATCTTCCCAGACCAGGGATCAAACCCATGTCTCCTTCACTGTTAGGCGGACCCTTACTGCTGAGCCACCAAGGAATCCCTAACCATGTAACCAGCAGCAGGACAGGACACAAGTCCAGCACCTCCAGAAACTCCTGTATGTCCTTTGCCTAGAGTTGTTCTCCCTCCACCTTTAACCTCTGGCGACCACTGCTCTGTCCTCTGTTGCCACAGTTTTGTCTTTTCCAGAACATCTGTCTTACAAATGAAATCACACAGCATGTAACCTATTGAGACGGGCTTTTCACGTCTCGTAACACCCCTGAGATTCATTCATGCTGCTGCTTGTATCTGAAGGTCACTCCTATTTATTGCTGAGTAGAATTCCACTGTGTGGCTGCACTGGTTTGTTTATCCATTCACCCATGGAAGGACGCTTCGGTTACTTTCAGTTTGGGATAATCATGAATGGAGCATGGATGTACAAATTTTTGTATGAAAATAAATTTTCATTGCAGGTAAATACTGGGAGTGGGAGCTCTGGGTCACGAGTCACCCTCCTGCCTGGGACCTCCTCCCTCAAGTGCACCTCTTTTCGCCTCTCTTCTCTCTCTTGACCTTTCCATTTTCCCTATGAACTATAAAGTAAATTAGCTCAGTTGGTAACAAATCTGCCTGCAGTGAAAGAGACCTGGGTTTGATCCCTGGGCCAGGAAGATTCTCTGGAGAAGGAAATGGCAACCCACTCCTGTTATTCTTGCCTGTAAAATTCCATGGACTGAGGAGCCTGAGGGCTACAGTTCATGGGGTCGCAAGAGTCAGACATAACGTAGTAACTAAACCACCATGTCAAGTAAGTACATCCACGATTATTATCTTATTATTCTGCCTGGTTCTCATTCCTTCCATAATATTATCCTACAGCTTATCTAGGATGATGTAGTTGTGCATGTGTGACTTCAGACTCTAAGCAACACCTGAAGGTGGGAGGGAATGGCTGGAGAAAGTGGTTCCTGTCCTCTTCCGTGGTGATCGGTGACCCCTAGTTTGCCCAAAGAGAGAAGAAGGTGAGATGACAACACAGACCAGACACCTTGAAGGTATGACCTTCACTGTTTGATGGCCCATCAGTGCTCGGGAAGATGTGGAAAGGAGGCACAGTGTGCTTAGCCAGAAAAGGCAGTGTAATGATGGAACAGTAAGTCAGAACATGGGTCATGGGCTAAGAAGATCTAAATTCAAAACTGAGTTCCACCCTTTATTAACTAAGCGACTTCATAAACAAACCACTTAGCTCTGAAACTGAATATCGACAGTGTTCTAAGAGCAGAAATAATGAACAGCATCTCATTACAGATCCTCTACTTCAAACCTGGGGCCCAGGGTAGCCACCCAGGGCCTGCCATGGAACAAGCTGACTGTGGATATACAGTGACAGATTAGAAAGGCAAGCTGTTCATGAGAATTAGAATCTGATAGAAGTGGGAGGAAAGAAATTTGGTTTTCTATTTCATTCTACGTCATTCATTGGAGAGAATATTGTTCAAATTCATTTGGAATAGGTGACTGATTAACAACTACTGTGACAACAATAACACAGAATGTAGTTAGAAGATACAGGTGTATCATCAAATTGCCTAAATTAACTCAGTTCTCTCGCTGGGTACCTGGAGAAAGAGATTCCATTTTGCTACCATCAGAAATGGAGTTAGCATTCAGGAAGAACCTAACACCTTAGTCATTTTTGTTCTTTTTTTCTCTTGTTATTAATATTAGTCCTGTGGTTGTCTACAGTGGCAAACACACCTAAATTTGCATGTGAAGAAACCTGCACTTATACACTGGAATATTATTTAACCATAAAAAGAAGGAAATAATGCCATCTGCAGCAACATGGATGGACCTAGAGATTTCATACTGAGTGAAGTAAGGCAGACAGAGAGGGGAAATATTGCATGACATCCCTTATTTATGGATTCTGAAAAGAAATGATACAAATGAACTTACAAAACAGAAAGATATAGACTTAGAGAATGAATTTATGGTTGCCAGTACACACTGCTATATTTTAAATGGATTACCAACAAGGCCCTACTGTATAGAGCACAGGGAACTCTGCTTAATGTTATGAGGCAGTCTGGACAGGAGTGGGATTTAGGGGAGAATGGATACATGTATATGTATGGCTGAGTCCCTTCACTGTTCACCTGAAACTATCACAACATTGTTAATCAGATATAACATAACACAAAATAAAAAGTTAAAAAAGAAACCTGCCCTTAGCTGTAAGAAGTCTGGTAAGTAGTCATCACAGCTCTGGATGCTGCGCCTCTGGGGAAGGCATCCCTCACCTCTCTGAGCTCAGTGTGGAGCTGGGGCTCCATGACAGGCTGCAGAGGGCAGAGCGTGATGGAGGGCACAGTACTGGCTCACCTCCTGTTCCTACCCTCCTGCTGTGGCCAAAACAAGAGCTTGTAGAAAAGAAAATATCAGTTCGTTAGATTCCTAGAAAGGAGTTAATGACCAGTTGTTTTTTTTTTCCTCACTGTAAAACAGTCACTTCTTTTGTATTTTGCAAAGTTTGCATCTAGAATCTTTAATAAATATTTCCTAAAATATGTCCTAAGATTAGATGGTAGCATTCTAGTTCACGTTAGCTCGCTGAGGTCTGGTCCCTGAGCTGGTGGAGCAGAACAGGTGGGCTGATTCCTGTGTTCAGTTTGCCATGTCATAGTGTGTGTGCCCTGCAGTCTTAGGTGTCTGGACATAAAGTATCAGCATCAACACACATTTCATGGGGATCATCTATGCATAAGTCGCTGAGCTCCGAAATCAGAATCTAAAATGAAATGGGACAGTAGATACAATTCCTACATTATAGTTCAGCTGGAAATAAAAGTATTAAGACAATACAGACACAGCTAGCACATCCATGTTAATGCATACACGATTTACATACAGTAACTCACTAATCTTCCCACCAACCCTATGTGCTCAGTCACGTGTGATACTTTGCGGGCCCCATGCCAGGCTCCTCTGCCCATGGAATTTTCCAGGCAAGAATACTGCAGTGTGTTGCCATTTCCTACTTCAAGACACCTTCCCAACCCAGGGATCAAACCAGTGTCTCTTGCATCTCCTGCACTGGCAGACAGATTCTCTTTACCAGCAGTGCCACCTGAGAAGCCTTCAGCCCCGTGAGGAAGGTATTCGTATCCCCAGGTAACCGACCTGGAAACTGATGCCCAGAGAGGTAAGTAACTTGAATAAGATCACCTAGCTAGAAACTAGTACAACAAGAGTTCTAGTCCAGGGTCCTCACCCTTAACTGCAAAACATAGCACAGACTTCTAGATACACAGAGTAGGTGCTCAGCAAACATGTAGAGTAGAAAAATCCAATGACTAAGGAATATACCAAGTTCCAAGAGGGACAAAAGGAAAGTAATGACTCTGCAGGTTTAGAGGAGTAGAGATCATTGCGAGACTCCAGGGAGGAAGCAGCGATGGAGCAACCCCTACAGATGGGCCGAGGTTTATACAGGCAGACATGCAGTGAAGACACTCAAGACAAGAGCAAAGACACCGAGGGACCCAGGCAAGGTGTCTCAAGGGAAGTTGGAAAGAAAGTTTGTACGTGTGAATGTGGACCACAGCGCTGGCGTCCAGGCGGGAGCCCTGCACACAGCACGGGGCGTGGTCAGGCCGGTGAAGGACGCAGCATTAGGTGTCATTATGCAGCTAAATCAACAGCTTGAAGAACATAAGAGCCTGGGCTGGAATGTTCACTGGCACTCTGTCCAATTTCCAGAAGACAATAACGGGAGGAATATATGGAGAAGACACCTAAGCAGAGGCCATGGCAGAATCTAAGTTGGCCTCCATGTTCAGAAGGAGGAAAGAGAGGATGTGGCCGAGGGGCTCAGCCCCATCACCACCACTCCCACGGCTCTTCTAACCGGCCTCTCGAGGCTACCCTGGCCTCCTGGAAGTTCCTAGAACCCACCAGGCAACCTCCCACCTTAGCCTGCTCTGCTGTCCACCCAGAAGTCCCACACACCCAACGATCCCTCACTAACTTCAGGTCAGAGACCTTCCTTGACCACCTGACTTCAAACTGCAGTTCCTCTGTCAACACTCTCTCTCTTCTCTGTTTTACTTGTCTCTGCGGCAGTGAACACCTTTTAAGATAGTATATGTATGCATGCTAAGTCACTCATTTGTGTCTGACTCTTTGCACCTCTATGGACTGTAGCCCACCAGGCCCCTCTGTCCATAAGATAGTATACAATTGTCTTTTTCTTTCATTTTCTGCCCCCTCCCCTTTAGAATACAAGCCATATGAAGGACAAGAATTCTTTCTGTTTTGATCACTGCTGTGATCTGCTGTGACATGGAACAACAGACTGGTTCCAAATAGGAAAAGGAGTACATCAAGGCTATATATTGTCACCCTGCTTATTTAACTTATATGCAGAGTACATCATGAGAAACGCTGGGCTGGAGGAAGCACAAGCTGGAATCAAGATTGTCGGGATAAATATCAATAACCTCAGATATGCAGATGACACCACCCTTATGGCAGAAAGCAAAGAAGAACTAAAGAGCCTCTTGATGAAGGTGAAAGAGGAAAGTGAAAAAGTTGGCTTAAAGCTCAACATTCAGAAAACAAAGATCATGGCATCCAGTCCCATCACTTCATGGGAGATAGATGGAGGAACAGTAGAAACAGTGTCAGACTTTATTTTTTTGGCTCCAAAATCACTGCAGATGGTGACTGTGGCCATGAAATAAAAAGACTCCTTGGAAGGAAAGTTATGACCAACCTAGAGAGCATATTAAAGAGCAGAGACATTACTTTGCCAACAAAGGTCCGTCTAGTCAAGGCTATGGTTTTTCCAGTAGTCAGGTATGGATGTGAGAGTTGGACTATAAGGACAGCTGAGTGCTGAAGAATTGATGCTTTTGAACTGTGGTGTTGGAGAAGACTCTTGAGAGTCCCTTGGACTGCAAGGAGATCCAACCAGTCCATTCTAAAGGAAATCAGTCTTGAATGTTCATTGGAAGGACTGGTGTTGAAGCTGAAACTCCAATACTTTGGCCACCTGATGGGAAGAGCTGACTCATTTGAAAAGACCCTGATGCTGGGAAAGATGGAAGGTGAGAGGAGAAGGGGCTGACAGAGGATGAGATGGTTGAATGGCAGCACTGACTCAATGGACCCGAGTCTGAGTGAACTCCAGGAGTTGGTGATGGACAGGGAGGCCTGGCGTGCTGCAGCCCATGGGGTCACAAAGAGTCGGACACGACTGACTGACTGAGCTGTGACCTGCTGTGTGACTGCTGTGTCACCAGACAGCGCTTAAAACAGAAGTTGAGACTTAGTGGCTCTCCATATGAATGACTGAAGAACTAAATGAGTGAATGAATTAAATAGCACAAATAAAGCTATTTATTATATTTTTAAAAAATCCCTCAGAATGTCCTCCCTACTGGTGAGTGTATTACCGAGCAGCACAGTTGGGACTGACCGGTGCTCAGAGTGGGTGCTCTTCTGGTGCCCCTGGTGAATAAGGAGCTAAAACCTCCTCACAGCAGTGGAGGCCATCTTTCTTGGCCACGTCTCTGTTTTCCTTTCAAAAAATACATCTGAGCTGTGACCCCAGGAGAGCTTGTCAAATTAGGACTTGACAATGCGTGTGGATATTTCTTTGGCACCAAAAATGTGACAGAGCTGGAGATGATTCTGATAACACAGGGATGAAGGAAACAGAGGCAGAAGGGCTGAGGCTTTTGAGTTTCATCCTGAAGTCATCCTGCGCCTGACAGGTGGTCTTGGTGGTGTTTCTTCAACCTCCCCTTAGGTGAGACTGTTACAAAGAGGTATGATGGCCTTCTGTCCACTCATGCTGACCCCGTAGACAGACCTGTGAGAGGGCAGTCACTGTGCAGGTGTTCTTATGAAAGTTGTGGGTGCTGGCAAAGAGACACAGCCTTAAAAGAAGATGTTAAGTAAATGCCATGGATGGAGTCACCTTGGAGAGCTCCAGCAGCTCGTCCACAATTTGGGGGAGACTGCTTGCTCAGGATTACTACCAGGGTTTCCATATGTCAAGATGCCCTGGGAATTTGGGAGCATGCCAGCTATTAGCATGGCAACCTGAGGTTCCTATCACAGTAAAAACAGCTTTAGAGACACAAAATTGGGGACGGCATAGTGGAGGTCTGTGCCGAGGCAGGGCTGGGAATCCAGGGAGAGGCATAGCGAGGAGACAGACACACGTCTGCTCTCCTGGCCATTCATCAGCTCAGTCAATTCCAGACTGAGAAATGGAAACCCCAGCACATGCTCACACATCCATGCTGTGCCCGATGTACACAGAGCAGAACTCCCTGCTCCGATCAATGGAGTCAACCTCCCCAGCAGGGGACATTCTAGACTGTAGAGTGTTGGTGCGGGGAGGGGGCTCAGTGACCCCACAGTGCTCACTGCATCCCCTTCTGGGTTCACGAGGGACCCACGTGGGAGTGGGCTCCGATACGTCCTTCAGTAAATGGACATATCTCATCTTGATATGGCATTTCCCAGGACACGTTCTACCATGGGTTTTTTTTTTTTTTTTTAAGAATACCCATTATGTCTCCCAGGACACTTGTGGGCTGTGAAACAAAGTTTGAGAAATGCCAATTGAATGACGTCCTAGTTGTACAGAGTGGGAAGCAGAGGCCTGGGCAGTCTGACCTCTCCAGGGCCACAGGGCCATCCCCAGTTCCTGTCCCCTCCATCCCCTCCCTCATCTGGTCACCACACATGTGTTAAGAAGCAACTCAGCGTGAGCCTCAGTGATTAGTGAGACAGAGGATTCTATGCCCGGGGATAATGGGGATCCAGTGTGATTTCCTCATCCTTGATGGGCCTCCAGTTACAAGGTGGACACCGCTATTTTATGGCGACTGCTGTGCTCATGCTTGGTTGCTCAGTTGTGTCTGACTCTTTGAGACCCCATGGTCTGTAGCCCTCTAGGCTCCTCTGTCCAGGGGATTCTCCAGGTAGGAATACTGGAGTGGGTTGCCATGCCCTCCTCCAGGGGATCTTCCCAACCCAGGGATCAAACCCACGTCTCTCACATTGCAGGTGGATTCTTTACCATCTGAACCACAAGGAAAGCAGTAAAAGATCAATAACCACATCAGGAGAGCAATGGATTTGATTTTTCCAGTTGACAGGGTTAAGCCAAAAGCTCATTCACTTTCAGTCTTTTGGCTGAGGATCAGTTGGACTTACGGTCACTCACACTCCTCCTTAGGGTTACCTTTGTCAGACATGCTTGGTGAGCACCACTATGCCTCCAGCTGCTGGATGTGGATCGGGCACAGGAAAGTAGACCCGAAAGGTGAAAAGTGCCTTAACAGATTGTGTTTACTGTGTGTTTATGCCAGAAAAATCTTTGAAACTGGCTTCACTTTTAATAATTCCTTCATATAAGCTGGGTTTAATCATGATTTATCTCTTTCCCTCCTAAAAGTGGCAAGTGGCATTGCTATAGTTATTTCGCCTGCAATGCAGAAGACCCTGGTTCAATTCTTGGGTCGGGAAGATCCCCTGGAGAAGCGATAGGCTAACCACTCCAGTATTCTTGGGCTTCTCTGGAGACACAGACAGCAAAGAATCCGCCTGCAATGTGGGAGACCTGGGTTTGATTCCGTGGTTGGGAAGATCTCCTGGAGCAGAGCATGGCAACCCACTCCAGTATTCTTGCCTGGAGACTCCCCATGGACAGAGGAGCCTAGTGGGCTGCCGTCTATGGGGTCGCACAGAGTCGGACACGACTGAAGCGACTTAGCAGCAGCAGCAGCAGCAGTGGTAAAGGACTCGCCTGCCAATGCAGGAAATGCAAGAGACGTGGGTTGGATCCCTGGGTCAGGAAGAACCCCTGGAGTCAGAAATGGCAACCCACTCCAATATTCTTGCCTGGAAATCCCATGGACAGAGGAGCCTGGCAGGCTATAGTCTATAGAGTTGCAAAGACTCAGACATAACTGTAGTGACATGGTATGCATGCACAAAATACCCATAAAGCAGATAGGACTTAAGAGCTGAGCCAGGAGAGTGCCAACAATGGCATGGCATTTGCAGTTGCTGCCTGCTGCCTAAAGGAAGAAGGATTGGTCGTCATGCCATATAACATAATTTCCACTAATGGGAAAAAAAGAGAAAAACAGACAGGGAGGGAAAAACCTGTTTTAGAACCTCTTTCAGATTTTAGGTGGCTGCTTAACTGAGGACCTGCTATACAGGATGTCCTGGGCTTAGACTGTCTTTTAGGGACATGCTTTATTGACTATGCCAAAGCCTTTGACTGTGTGGATCACAATAAACTGTGGAAAATTCTGAAAGAGATGGGAATACCAGACCACCTAACCTGCCTCTTGAGAAATCTATATGCAGGTCAGGAAGCAACAGTTAGAACTGGACATGGAACAACCGACTGGTTCCAAATAGGAAAAGGAGTATGTCAAGGCTGTATATTGTCACCCTGCTTATTTAACTTATATGCAGAGTACATCATGAGGAATGCTGGACTGGAAGAAACACAAGCTGGAATCAAGATTGCCGGGAGAAATATCAATAACCTCAGATATGCAGATGACACCACCCTTATGGCAGAAAGCGAAGAGGAGCTAAAAAGCCTCTTGATGAAAGTGAAAGAGGAGAGTGAAAAAGTTGGCTTAAAGCTCAACATTCAGAAAACGAAGATCATGGCATCCGGTCCCATCACTTCATGGGAAATAGATGGGGAAACAGTGGAAACAGTGTCAGACTTTATTTTT
>SJYX01009098.1:183951-215763 GCA_006410675.1 Oreotragus oreotragus | reverse complement strand
AACTGAACTGAACTGAATAAGTCACCATTCCCTGGAAACTCTTGTCTCTATTAATGTACTTTCCTGTAAGAGCCTTCCTCCTTGAGTCTTGGTCTGGTGTGAATTTTCAGAACAACTTCAAGTCTGCATTAGATGAGACACATTAAAATTTATTTTTCCACTTAAAACCCAAGGTGTGTCTCATCTCAGGCTTGGAGAGAGAGTTTTTCTAGAATAAAGCAAATAAGAGAAAATAACTGGCAGGGTAGCTTGCTTATGAACTGCAAAATATATTTGGGAGAACAATCTAGATGAGTTTCATGTCACATTTCTATTTTGAAGACCCTTATCTGGGTGTACATTATTAGAGGTAAATGTGTGCACTAATTGGGCTATTGAATCAGCTACCTAGTAGGAAGTTATGCAAGCTTCCTTATCAAGCTCCCTGACCATTCTTTCAAGATACCAGCCCACTGGGTCCTTTTAATGGTTCTAAGTGAATGTGTCATGCTTCCTTTGTCAGTGGTTTACAGAGAACCTAGCCTACTTTAAAACTAGTCTATAAATTTCAAATCAGGAGCTAATTAACAGAAGGGAAGAAAAGTCTCTGTGTGAGTGCTAGTCACTCAGTCATGTCCTAGTCTTTGTGACCCTGTAGACTGTAACCCGCCCGGCTCCTCTGTCCATGGGATCCTCCAGGCAAGAATACTGGAGTGGGTTGCCATGCCCTTCTCCAGGGCATCTTCCCGAACTAAGGACTGAACCCCAGTCTCCGACATAGCAGACAGATTCTTTACCGTATGAGCCACCAGTTTCTACTCAATGCCAAAGCAAACTGTAAAGAAAGACATTTCTCTTNTAATTTCATGGCTGCAGTCACCATCTGCAGTGATTTTGGAGCCCAAAAAAATAAAGTCTGACACTGTTTCCACTGTTTCCCCATCTATTTCCCATGAAGTGATGGGACCGGATGCCATGATCTTCGTTTTCTGAATGTTGAGCTTTAAGCCAACTTTTTCGCTCTCCTCCTTCACTTTCATCAAGAGGCTTTTTAGCTCCTCCTCACTTTCTGCCATTAGGGTGGTGTCATCAGCATATCTGAGGTTATTGATATTTCTCCCGGCAATCTTGATTCCAGCTTGTGTTTCTTCCAGTCCAGCGTTTCTCATGATGTACTCTGCATATAAGTTAAATAAGCAGGGAGACAATATACAGCCTTGACGTACTCCTTTTCCTATTTGGAACCAGTCTGTTGTTCCATGTGCAGTTCTAACTGTTGCTTCCTGACCTGCATACAGATTTCTCAAGAGGCAGGTTAGGTGGTCTGGTATTCCCGTGTTAGTTGGGTACAAATTGGACTTATGCATGTCCTCTTGTGGAATGGAACTTGTTCATACGTATGGAACTTACTGTATGGCAGAGGTGGGAGGTGAGGAACTCTACGTGAGGAAGTCACAGAAGGTCAGGAAGCAGTTGGTCGTGCAAGGAGAAGAGGACAGAGTGAAGCCTGACACTCTGAAGGGGACACCAGAAGGAGAGGAAGGGGACTCTGGGCCCCCTCGGGAGCCCCACAGTCAACACCAGGACATCTGTATCCCAGGACCGGGAGGGCGACCATTGCTAAGCTCCACTGGATGCCTCAGTCAAGGCAGCCAGTCAAGAATGAAACTGAGAATCAAGAGTTCACGGCAGCCACCTGGGGATCATAGGCAGTCCCATTCTCAAATAATCCTAGAGACGTGGTGAGAGCCAACCCTGAGTAACAGAGTGGGGGCTGCTGAAGCCCCAGGGCTTTGTTTTGGATCCATCTGGATGGAGGCCACCCTGGCAGGAATGAGGTGGTGCGGTACTGGGGGCGGTGGTCCACGTATAGTGTAGACTGGTTCAGCTAGCTAATTGGGAGGCAGAGGGGCTGGTGTCCCTCCCCCAAGCCATGTGTGTCTTGTACCCAGTACCACCCTAGGGTTTGGGGAGTTTTCTTCTCCTGTCATTTCCTCCAGAACTGTCCTTTTTTCAAAAAATTCATTTGTCTGATTGTGTCGAGTCTTAGTTGTGGCACATGGGATCTTCATTATGTCATGCGGGATCTTCCCTTGTAGCACACAGACTCTCTAGCTGTGGCTCACGGGCTCCAGAGTTCATGGCTGAGTAGTTGCTGTGCCCAGGCTTAGTTGCCCTGTGGCATGTGGGATCTTAGTTCCCCCACCAGGGATTGAACCCATGTCCCCTGCATTGCAAGGCAGATTCTTAATCACTGGACCATCAGGGAAGTCCCCCTCCAGAACTGCTCTAGACCAGTTCCAACAAAAGGACCAGAGGTTTGACATTTCTGGGGGACACCACACAATAAATCAGCCCCTTATTTTGCTCAGCTACCTGAAGGCAAGGCCCAGGCCCTCATTTCTAGGTCCCCAGCTAGTAGTTCATGCCTGCTGTGTGCCTTGGTGAGCTATTTTTAGCTCAGTATTCCAGGACCTAACCAAGATGGCCTGGGCCAGGACCAGCGTGTGACAGATCAGGCTTGAGATCAGCTGTCTCCCACTGGCTCCTGGCCTAAAGTTAATAGGGCAAGAAAGTCCCATTTGTACAGGGGAAAGCAAGGCCCATTTCCTGACTCACGATCAAGTGCCCCCCAAGCGTCACACACCAGTGTAACTGTGGTGTAAATGCACTCCTCACCAGGCTGGGTTTCTTCCAGGATGCACACTGACACATTCGTTTGCACACTGATTTAAAAAGTCATACAGTGCCTGTCTGCCAGAAGGATATGAGGCAGTTTCCAGATGCTTGCGGAACTTCTCGGGAACTCAGAAGAGTCATTGTCTAGAAAAGCCAGGGAGTCCTCAGTTTTAAGAAGGCTGTTCTGATGGCACTTTTAATGCTGTAAGGGAAGATGCCTGCCCTCATTAATTAGAGAAACACCTTCTTGACATTTCAAGTAAATAAAGTTCCTGTAGTTCCCCGAGGAAAAGAACCAACAAAATATAACGCGGGCATATGTCACTCATGTGGTGAGAATGAGTGAGGTGGGAGGCAGCCTGGTACCCTCAGGAGCCCTGCCTGACAGCAGCCTCTAGTGACCTCGGCAGCCTCTGCACCCCCAGCAGGCTTCCTTCAGCCCCTGACCTCTTTCCCTACGCCCATCCCTCTCCCACCCTTCAACCATGGCTTAAAGCTCCTGGTCACAGAAGGCCCAGGCTAAAGTCAATCTTTTGGGCAGTAAGCCTGTTCAAATATCACCAGGAAATATCACCCTCCATTCAAAGCCATGCCTCTGAAAAACTTACGAAATAAAAGGCAAATGCTAAAACACTATCTAATCATTTGGGGTGAGTTAATCAGATAGCTAGCTACTCTTTAGTAGAGGGGAAGGATCTCACTTGTTAAGCATCAGAAAGGTAGATGGGAAGGTTAGAAAGAAAGGATTAGCTGGAAAGAGCACTGGGATTTAGACATGGTGACAGGCTGTTTAGGGGCTATTAGCCAGCCAGGAACATCAGAAGGGCAGATGACTTAACCTTTGCAAGCTCCGATTTTCTCATCTACAAATGAAGATATTAAAAGCACCATTACATAAGATAATCTATGTAATGTATTTGGCATTATGCCTGGTTCCTGAGAGCTGAAAAATGTTCACAGAGACATCACTGTTGAAGTTATATTAATAATAATGATAACTGTTACTATTAGTAGAAGCAGTTGTAGCAGTCATAGCAGTGGTGGGGTACGGTGACCTGAGAAGGGATAGATTAAGTGGAACCCAAACTGAAAGTCATTAAATGAGAAGATGGGAGATGAAATGAAGAAGTGGGTGCAGGGTGTTAATACCAATCTTAGCTGCGTCTTAATGTTGTCTAGGAAGACATCCTGGCAAAGTGCTTTTTAGAGGCTGACACATAGGAACTCAAACCTTGGCTTGGAACTCAAACCTTGATAATGTAGGACTTTATGGAATCACTAAACTTTCTGGAGCCTCAGTGTTCTTATCTGTAAAATGGGAATAATCATACCTCATGGAAATCATTTGTGTAACATAGACGCAACATACTTAATGTATCCAACACCCAGAGACTATGTCTTCTATTTGTCTGGCCAAGCTGTTTCCCCTCCACATGGTGGTTGGCAGACTGTGAAATGAGAAACCCATCTGGAGAGCTGAGAATATGAGAATGAGCATTGTGGCTCTTTGTTAAGAGAAGAAAGATGTCACCAGCCCCCTTACAGCCTCCTCCCACTGGGGGAGCTGAAGGAATGTACAGTAGGGCTGCTAAATGTTAGAACTTGCAACCATTTTTAGTTATAGATGCAGTGGAATCATTCTGAATTCACTGATGTAATATGCTATTGCAAGATGGAAGTTATCCAGTAGAAAGGAACCCCAAAATAGGATGCCATGGAAATTTAACTCTGAACATTCTGACTTTGTACTTTGACATAAATAAGACCCAGGAACATTTTCCTGCCATAAAATTGAAGTTAATTGCTCAAAATATATAGATTTAATGATGGCAAATACCTTTCCATCATCACCCCACAATATTTACGATTTGGTCTGATTTACATAGAAGATATGTCATCTATGAGAGTCAAAACAAGTTTAGAAACCCTTCTCCACTTCAAATGTTCCCTTCCCTGATGAAAATTTAATTACACTGAAAAAAGAATCCTCAAAATCACCTCATTTCTTTGCAAAGCAAAATGCTATGGCTTTGCTGGTTTTATTACTTTTTTTTCCCTAAATTCACGGAATATACTTCCTCTCACGCAAAGTCATTCCCAAGACTTAGATTTTAGTTTTGAAGGAAAACTAATAAGAATTTTGACATTTTAAGTGTACTTTCAGAAAACTCTGATTTATGATACTGCTCCTGACACTGATATGCAGTCGTATGTTATTAGTTACTTGAACGTTTCCTATAATTATGTAAATGATGTTGACACTTTCTGGTAAGATGCTTACCATTCACTATTTTGTCATTTGCAGAGTTCTGAAATGGGTTCAAGCTGAACAGCTGTTAAAGGGCTCTTTTCTTTTGCTGTTTCCTTCGCCTGTCATGCTCAGTCCATTGCTCTGTGCAAGAGACTATTCAATACACTTCTTTCCTTCTCTTCCCACAGACTTTTTATAAAAATGATAACCAAGTTATGGTCACTGACATTGTGGAGCACGTGGTCAAATAGGGGGAGAGGGATTTCCTTGGTGTCCAGTGGTTAAGAATCTGCCTTCCAATGCAAGGGATGTGGGTATGATCCCTGGTCGGAGAACTAAGATTCCACGTGCCCCAGGGCAACTAAGCTTATGTCCTGAAACTACTGAGCCCATATGCCACAACTAACACTCAGTGCAGACAAAAATAAATATTAAAAAATGGAGGCAGATACGGGTACAGGTCAGGTACAGGTCTGTAGATTACAATGTGGGAGACAAGGGTTATAACAAAGGTACAAATGATTGCCAGGACAGAGAAGACAATGGCTAACTTCCCAGATGAGAAAGCTTTACAAATAAAGCGATCTCGAATTTGTCTTGCCATTTCAGTAGGAGCGTGGTGAGTGCAGAAGTGAGGAGAACAACCCAGGCAGGCGCAGAGGCAAGGATGCCTGGAACATAGGTTATATGAGTCTACACATGAGATGAGATGCAACTGATGACACACACTGGGGATCATTAGTAAAAGCTCTGAAAGCCACATCTGAAAAACGTCACCTTTACACTGTAAACAATGGAGCCACAGAGTTCTTCAAGCAAAGGTGGGATCCATCTTTTCAGAACATAACCAACATGGCGTGGAGGACAGACAGGGGCAGAGCCTCTCTGTTCAAGTGGTGTGGCCCAGAACGGTATGTTCTTTCAAAGCCGCAGAAGGGAAAACAATCTCCCTCCATCTCAATTATGCTTAGCTCAAGTAGAAAATCATTCAGTTGTTGCCGGATGGCCCTTGAGAGGATGGAAAACATAAATACAGTGTCCTAATGAATTTTCGGAGGCATCGGAAGAAAACAGTGTGATAAAAGTGGCAGCTCCCCCACTGAACGGCCCAGAGTGCCCTGACCTCAAGCACACTGTGCACTGCAAAGGGACATGGTTCCACCACCCTCTGCATGGGGACAGGACCGGCCACACCCCTGCCATTCCCTGATTCGAGGACACGGTCCTCTGTACCTCTGCCAGGCCCACATGTGGGATGAGCCCTGCATGCCTCTGTCACATTTGTGTTTGAGGAGGGGCATGGCTTCCCTGGTGGCTCAGAGGGTAAAGAATCTGCCTGCAATGCAGGAGACCCGGGTTCAATTGCTGGGTTGGGAAGATCCCCTGGAGGAGGAAATGGCAACCCACTCCAGTATTCTTGCCTGGAGAATCCCATGGATGGAGGAGCCTGGTAGGCTATAGTCCATGAGATTGCAAGAGTCAGACATGACTGAACAACTAAACCACCACCGCCAATTAAGTGTACACACCACAAAACCAACAGGTATTTAAGTGGCCTGGAGAGCATGTGCTTCCAAGGGACTTTATTTGCTATACCTGAGACAAGGCCTTCCCTGGTGGCTCAGAGGGTAAAGAATCTGCCTGCAATGCAGGAAACCCAGGTTTGATCCCTGGGTTGGGAAGATCCCCTGGAAGAGGAAAGGGCACCCCACTCCAGAGTTTTTGCCTGGAGAATCCCCATGGAAGGAGGAGCCTGGCGGGCTACAGTCACAAAGAGGTGGACGTGACTGAGTGACTAACACACACTCACATACGGCCCACTGCAGCTAGGCCAGGTCCAGGTATGTAGCCCTGAGGGATCAGCTGTTTTCAGTCCCATGGCTGCCCAGGTTGCAGAACTGGGCACAAAAAGCAGCTGTAGAAGGCAGTGAGGGGAGAGGTCTAGCTCAGACTTTCTGAGGGGACCATGGTGGTGAAGGAAGGATATTGACAAAGGAACAAGGTGAGAACGGCTTAAAACGAATGAAGTAATAGATGGATGAATATCTGAATAAATGCATAATATATCAGGAGTTAGAATAAAGAAGTAAAAAAAAAGTTTAAAAGTAAAGGAGAAGGAACTACAAGAGCGGGAATAGTTTAAAAAGTAAGGAAGAAAAATTAAGTGAAAAGGAAGACATACCAGAGAAAGAACTGACATAAAGAGGAAAATATCGTGAGTGATCCTTTTGTGTGTGTATACAAATATATGTGTATATATTAATTTTCTTAAGAAGCTTGTTAAACTCTTCATGCTTCTGAACATTCTGATGAGTAGTGATGACTAGATGGAGAAACCATAACTATAGCCTCCAAAGAGACCATCTTCTCCTTTTCCCTCTTCCCAAACCGTTTGTTGAGTGGTTAATTAGGTTTATCTTGAGGAAAGCTGCACATGTGATAAACCATTAACTACATGTGACCTGTCTGGTCTAACACAGGTCTGTCTGTATCACACAGTTTCTCCTGGGGGTAGGGATGGGAAATCACAGTTTCTAAATCTTAAGAAAGCAGAGAGGAGGAGATTTGTGGTAAGTGGAAGTCTCCAGAGGATTCTGAGGTGTCCAGAAGCTTTGCTGGGCACCCCGGGAAGGCAGCCCCTCGCGCCAGGGTTGGACCACTCCAGTTACCAGAAGTGCAGGTGACAGAGCTCCATGGAAACTGGTGGTTCCAGCAGACCTAGAGAGTCACAGGTGCTGAGCATGGGCTTTGTATATCCTCACCCAGAGACCATGGCAACTGGCAGACACGTCCCCCCGACCCTAACCATGGCACAGGCCAGCAACGAGGCCTGTGCTGGGTTTGGGGACAGCCCATTCATGGGTGCACCAACCCCTCACCCTGGACAATCATCTAGATAAAGGGCAGCTACTTTTCTTCAGGACACAATGAGAACAATCCTCCTTCCCAGCTCTGGGAATGCGCGAGAGTGCAGAACAAAGGGGGAATGCGCAGGCGAACAGCCCTGGGTAGAAAATGAAGGCCTAAGGAGCCGGTGCGCTCAGTGTGGGTGCGCGGGGCAGCCCTCTAATGACACCCCAAATTCGCAGCTCTGTGCTGAGCATACCCAGCAACAGGAGCCCTGTGCTCAGAAAGCCGCTAACACACCAAGCCCCTCATTTGCAGCCCAGAGCCTGCTGGCGCCGACCTTTCACAAATGAGAAGGTGAACATGCAGTGATATGATATTATTTCAGTGGGGACACTGATTTCTGCTCCCGTGTCCCAATTTAAGGAGTCATAAGAAAGAATGGCCGACTTTAGAAATTTAGAAAATTAACAGGTCCATGAGAGCTCCGAGTGCGGCTCAGGACGGGACCGAGGGACAAGATGGGCGGTTTCAAGGGGCGCGCTTACCTTTTTGTCACTCAGGCCGGAAACCTGGTCCACATACTCCTCTTGGATCATGAAGGCAGCTAAGTTGGCAGTGTAGCTGGCCAGGAAGATGACGGCAAAGAAGGCCCACACCGACACCATGATCTTGGACGTGGTGCCCTTGGGGTTCTGCACGGGGACGGAGTTGTTGAACACCAGACCCCACAGTAACCAAATAGCTTTGCCGATGGTGAAAGACGGGCCACCCGGCTCTGGTGGGACAAACAGACAAGGACAGAAGGTCAAAACAGACTCACCGGTTCCATTTAAACCTACAAGTACACAGGCTGATAAATGCCTGCTCAGACTGGACTCCAGCCAGTGAAGCCCCAGCCCTTTCATAGGTGGCTTTTTCAGTTGCGAGTTCATATCTCACTTCTTCTGGGGCCCTTCGGAAGGCAGAAGAGAAAAACCAGAGGCCTGGGATGTGTGGGGGATCTTACTCCAACCAATGACCATAACTCAACCAGGACGATGGAGGAGCCAGCTTTCTGCCTTGATGGATGGAAGACCATTAAGATCCCATCAAAACTGAGTAAACAAAGGCAACCATCCCACTGTGGTCACCTTTGCATCCTCATTACAGTTGTTCTTAAAATTTATATTTGTATCTATCAAGAAAGCAATTAAACTTCAAAGAAGATGAGCAAGAACCATGCGGGGTCTTCTCTGCCCATTGGTCACAGACCTCCTCCAGTTGTATTCACTGACACTGCTTTGAATGCAGTTGATCCTGATTTTTCTGGAGTGGCTTCTAGCACTCAGCATTCAGTCTTTCAAAGACAATCTTGACCTCACTCCCATGCCAACACCTCCCACCTGGCTGCCTTCAGCAGTGCCTGCCTTTTGTTCTTACAAGAGAACACCAGGAGCCCCGAGAGTGAGCTGCAGACCTCTGGCTTGGCCACATGAATCTAAAGGCAGAAAGGTAGGCTGTCTTCTTTGTCCTCCACCCAGACTTTATGCAGATCATGCAAGGCTTCTGCCCATAAACTTATTGTGACCTCTCTGCTTTCTCTGCTTGGCGATGGTGAACCCTTGCCCGCTCCCTGCGTCTGCTGGCAGCTCCTCTGCTTCAGAAACGAACATCTGCACACACAGTTTTACAGCACATTAGCACAGGTCTTACGATGCTTTCTGCGATCCTTTGAGCATCTGCTCTGCTGCCTAAATCATCAGTGACTACACATGTCAGGCCTAAGATCTAACTGCGCACACACATCTCTGTGTGTGGACCTTATTTCATGGAGCAGATCCATACTGAAAGAGTTGTGTCTAAATCAAAGTTTTGTACACTGTAAGATGCCCCAAGGGGACTTGATATTTAAAGTGGCCCTATGTTGAATTCCTTGGCGAAGACAAGCGTCCTTTGGTAAAGTGAGTCACTGTAAATTCTTGCTCTGGATTTGGTGTCTGAATATTTGCCGCTTTGATTTTCTTTGCGGGTTGGGGAGGGTACATGCTGGCTTCAGTTCTTAACATCGCCAACATACGTAGGTACTCTTGTGCTTCTCCAATGTCTCACTTGTTACTAATTGGGATGGGAGTAGTCATGGCTTTTGGGTGACCCTCTGGCACAAGCGGGAAGCACTTGACTATTCTGTATGGTGGAGATGTTTATATTTCCAGCCCAGAATGCACATCCCAGATGAGAAGGTAGGTGTGCACCTAGAAATCCCTCAGCGCAGGAGTGGTTCATAGCCTGGACTGTGAATTCAGCAGAAGCACAAGGGGAGCTTTGACAAAGTATCGCTGCCTGGCACCCCATCCCCAGAGATTCTTATTAAACTGGCGTGGGGTGGAGTGGTTATTCTAACATGCAACCAAGGTAGAGAACTGCTATTTTGAAACATATAGTGGTTCGAGTCCCACTCTGGACTTGAATATTGAATATTCATAATATTGGAATGTGAGGTCTTTGCATCTTTGTCTTTTAAGTGCCCTATAATTAACGTATTAAGAATCTCTCCTCTTTGAGGCATAATTCCAGGATAAAGTTCACACTGTGGATGGGAAAAGACTCAGAGAAGGCATAATATTTCCTAATCCTGGGGTTCTCAGGAAGTTTTAGAAGAGATATTTAGAAGAGTCCCATGGCCCCCTTTGGAAATCCCAGTAAACTTTGTGTGAAGTCTCACAAATGCCTTAAACACACGGGTGGACCTTCATAGCCAGGAAGATGGATGCACCACCCTCAAGAGTAGCTGTGGGTGAGAACTGTTATCTCCTGGCCATTTTATTTAATATCCAAATCTCTACCTCTTGACAGAGTGATGTGAGCTGTGGACACATGCTGTAGAGACCAGAGGTGATCCTTTGGCCGTGGAGAATTCTTTCAGTCACAACTACCCTGGCACGTACCCTGGGGTGACCTATTTTTTTTTTTTTTCTTCTCTCTCTCTCTCTTTTTTTTTTAACCATTCTAGATGTTTTATTCTCTGAATTTGGAAAATTCTGAAACTAGTTCTAGCCCTTGCTTTTCCATGATTCAGTCTACTTTTTTTTTCTTATTCTTGATACACGCATCTCATCTGCCTTGTTAGCCCATCTGATCAGACAGACTGCTTATCATAGCCTAAGGTTATCACAACAGTTTCCTCTAACATGGTTGTGTTACACGTATCTCCTGCCAGCTCTGCTCTCACTCACCCGGGGGTGGAACTGGGCTTGGGGTCAGGCTTAAGCCGGGGAGGGGACACACAGATTCAAACTAGCATCTTAGTTGGAGTCTTTCTAACAAGTCACCAAGAGGACAACCTAGAAGACTGGGGGTTAGGGAGGAGGCAGACAGCAGGTGAGGGGCATGGGGATTCAGAGCCGGGAGCTAGGGAGAGGCAGACATGCAGTGGAGACAGCCGCCTTACCTCTGCCGTCAGCGAGGCACCTGTTGTAACCCACGGGGCTAAAGTACTCGAAGACGAAGACGGCCACGGCCGAGACGATGAGGAGCATCACAAACATCATGACCCACACGTCCGCGCTGAATGGCTCTGGGGAAGGGGAACATCAGCACTCGCGGTTAAAACAGAACGAACGTGTTCTTTCACTCCGTGCCACGCGCCTCTTTGGGGAACACAAACCACAGGTGTGTGCTTCTTTCAGAGAGCCAGGGCCTGGGTTAGGGAGGACTAAGAGGCTCTGTCTATTTCCATTCCCCGATAGGCACGTGGAAATTTATTTTCTTTCAAACACGTGAGAAGGACAGCCTCTTGCCTGTGCTTTTTGAGACTGTAGAGATGATTTCTGTCACGATTAGACTGATATCTGTTTTTTTGGTAAACAGTGGAACTAGAATAAGTATTGAGGTGGCCAAAAAGTTGGGCTTCCCCAGTGACTTAGTGGTAAAGAATCCGTTTACAGTGCAGGAGCTGCAGGAGTTGTGGGTTTGATCCCTGGGTTGGGAAGATCCCCTGGAGGAGGGCCTGGCAACCCACTCCAGTATTCTTGCCTGGAGAATCCCATGCACAGAGGAGCCTGGTGGGCTGTAGTCCGTAGGGTCGCAGTCAGTTACTGAAGCAACTGAGCATGCACTCATGTGGCCAAAAGGTTCCTTCTGATTTTTCCATAACATCTTACAGAAAAAAAATGAACTTTTTGGCCAACTCTACACTAGACACGGATTAAGTGAGTCCTGTGGGACCCACTCTTGGTTTACACCCTCATCTATATGCCACACCCCAGAGTGGGACCTAGGAAAGCTTTCAGTAACATTTTCAAGCCTTGTGGCCAAGTTCATTCTCAACAAACTCAGTCACTCTTGGAGGCTTGAACTGAGTATTACTGAACTCTTGGAGGTTCAGTAATACTTAAGTACAATGAATGACTCCCTTGCCTCCTTGCCTCACTTCTCTTAAACTTTCCTCCCTAGATCGACTTTTTCAGCCTGCTTGGATATGGTATATTTAATTAGATATCATTAGTGTATGAGCGACTTCACTTTCACTTTTCTCTTTCATGCATTGGAGAAGGAAATGGCAACCCATTCCACTATTCTTGCCTGGAGAATCCCAGGGATGGGGGAGCCTGGTGGGCTGCCGTCTATGGGGTCACACAGAGTCGGACACGACTGAAGTGACTTAGCAGCAGCAGAAGCAGTGTATGAGACTATGTCAATGTTAAGAAAAAAACAATCTAAATTAAATATCAACATCTACAACACTGGAAATGTAGCAAATAACAGAGGAACATGATAATTAACAATACAAGCACAATCTAGTTCTTATTTCCAGGTGACAGGGTTGATGGGACAAGACCAGGCAAGATAGCAGGAATGTTCTACACTTGCTTTCTTTAATTTCTTGAATCATTTTTGGAGACTTTTTTCCAGCTGATCTAAATCTCTCTGGCTCAGAGGTATCTAGTAATTGAACACTGAATTCCAGTAGCTC
Source organism: Oreotragus oreotragus (assembly GCA_006410675.1). Classification (NCBI taxonomy): domain Eukaryota; kingdom Metazoa; phylum Chordata; class Mammalia; order Artiodactyla; family Bovidae; genus Oreotragus; species Oreotragus oreotragus. Next base: position 203,053 of record SJYX01009098.1, on the reverse strand, counting down.
TCTCTCTGGAGGCCTGTGAAAAGGGACAATCACTCTTCAATGCCACAATACAATGCTTCCTCAATTGTGCCTCAAAATAGTTCTGGCCTTTTATAGCTGCCACATCACATTGTAAACTCTGAGCTAAGTGAATTAACATGCTGTTTTCTCCATCTTCCAAATCATTAATAAAGATGAAACTGAAAAGGGGGAAAATGGGCTGGAAATTCAAAAATATTTCCTTAACTTTGAAATCTACTTTACTTTTGAACTCCGAGGGGAATTATAACAGCCTGGTCACTTAATTAATTTAAAAAGAACCTTGATGAGGCACACTCCAACTGTGAAATGCAAAACCTTTCAGTGGTAGCCAGAGATGTGAGGGCGGAAGGTACATTTCAAAGCCTCTAGACAGTAGAGTCAAACCAGTCAAGCCTAAAGGAAATAAACCCTGACTGTTCATTGGAAGGGCTGATGCTGAAGCTGAAGCTCCAATACTTTGGCCATCTGTTGCTAAGAGCTGACTCATTAGAAAAGACCCGATACTGGGAAAAATTGAGAGCAGGAGGAGAAGGGGATGGCAGAGCACAAGATGGTTGGATGGCATCACCGACTCAATGGACATGAATTTGAGCAAACTCTGGGATATAGTGAAGGACAGAGGAGCCTGGCATGCTGCAGTCCACGGGGTCGCAGAGTCGGACACAACTGAGCAACTGAACAATAAAAACGTGGAGTAGAAACCCTCTCCTCCTTGGTTCTGACTGACTGCAATCCTACTCCAATCTCACTTTGCCCAAGATTAGGGAATAACTGAGTAAAAGCGCTGTCTCTAGGCTTTCCCCTCATTAGGCCCAGGGCAACTTTCAGTACATAAAACACACAAAAAATCTGTACTGGTCTACACAACTTAGAAAGTACCTCATCACAGAGGTTCTATGGTCCTTTAATAACGGCCCTTTCATTATGGACTATTATATGCATTTTACAGAGCAGTAAACTAAGACTCAAAGGTCCCAGCCCTTTGTAAGTTCATACTCAGAAGGTGGCAGGGCCAGGTTATAAACATTGAGGGCTTCTGAGGGCAAAAGTCTGTGCTTTTCCATTTAAAATCACATCTTAGTCCCAGCCCACTGGATGGGTTCCTGATTTAGGAGTTGAGCTCTGAAATGGCCCGACATGTGCCAGAACACAGGCTGCAAGGGCAGCCACATCTAAACTTTAATCCTGGATCTGCTCCTTACTAGCTGGAAGACTGCTGGAAAATTACATAGATGAGATTCAGTTTCCTAAGCCATAAACTGGGTATGTTAATAGAGCCAATGAAATAATATAATTGAAATTGGTAGAGCGATGCCTGGGCCTTCACATAATAAGTGTTCAATAAGTATTGATTTCTCTTACTCCTGTAATTAACTGACTGTTCCTCCTCCTCCACACACACACACCCTGCCTGGCATTTCTATGTCATCCTAGAGCTACACTCAAGTGTCAGAAATTAAGGTTAGTGCTGGGCTGACAAGGTGAGAATTACAATATGGTTTATTTGTATCTTTTAATGTTTCAATTACCCTTGTAAAGGAGAAAAAGCAAATAAAATAGGTAAAACTGCTCTGAGGATTAATATACATGGTGTGTGCTCTTCAATAACATTTCACATAAAATTGGCAGGGTGAGAGTCGCTTTACTGTGAGTAAGAGGTTAGTTGAGAAATCTGAGTAATTATAGAAAAGTTCTCTGGAATCTATAACTCTGCCTTGGAGTATGTTCCTTCAATAATTCCCCCCGGATTGGAGCTGAAAGAAGTGTTAGTCATTGTCTATTCCAATATCCTCACAAAAAAGTACTAATGCCCTTTAGACAGATGATGACTGGCCCAAGGGCCTTCAGCTTGTTTAGGACCAAACCAGCTTCCTATCTCCTAGCCAGTGGTCTGTTTTCAAGGTGATATTTTATTTTCCAATCTCTTGCTCTCACAGTCCCTGCAAAAAAAATATGGAGTATGAGCTCACAAAAGACCTCATCTAATTGAAATCTTGGCCTTACCTCACCCAGTCTTATATCATATGGAAGGCTTTTGACACACAAGTGACACTGGAGAGTGAGGTACAGGTTCCTATGGAGAAGGGTGGGGGGACAGGTTAGGGTCAGAATAGCTTGATTTGGCAGCCTCTGAAAATTAATATGAAGGCAGAAAACCTTTTTTTTTTTTTTTTTTTTGGTAGCACTGAGCTCCATTCTTGAAGATAATTTGAAATAAACAGGTATTTGAATGATATTCAGAATTAGAAGTTATTAAAGCAGGAAGCAGCTTCAGAGATCAGCTAGTCAAAATGCCTTCTTCTACAGATGAAGGCTGAGTGCCAAAGAACTGATGCTTCCAAATTGCAGTGCCTGAGAAGACTCTTGAGGGTCCCTTGGACAGCAAGGAGATCAAACCAGTCAATCCTAAAGGAGATCATCCCTGAATATTCACTGGAAGAACTGATGCTGAAGCTGAAGCTCCAATATTTTGGCCACCTGATGCTAAGAGCTGACTCACTGGAAAAGACCCTGCTGCTGGGGAAGATTGAAGACAAAAGGAGAAGGAGGTGGCGGGGGATGAGATGGTTAGATAGCATCTCTGACTCAATGGACATGAATTTAAGCAAGCTCCGGGAGATAGTGAAGGACAGGTGAGACTGGCCTGGCGTGCTGCAGTCCACGGGGTCAGGAAGAGCAGCATGCAACTTAGCCACTGAACAACACCAACAGTGGGTGAAGAAACTGGGTCCCAGAAGGGAGCGAGCTCGTTCTAGGTTAAATGACAGGAAGTGGCAGGAGTGGGACTCAAGTAGCACCCCTTGCTACCGGCCCTGCATTGTTTTTTTTTAATAGGGAATGATGCCTTCCGATTTTTGAGGGTGTTCCTCCGTTTCCATGTTGGAGAAAGATGAGGTCCCTGCAAGGAAATCCCTGGCTGAGGGAAGCTCCTGGCAAACCAGCTCCTGACTGAGAGAGCCTGGCTTGTACCTGTTCTTCATTTCCTCTACCTGTCCCTGCATCCATATTCTTCACACCTGCAAGCCCATCACTCACCTAAGAAGGCAGAAGGTGAGACGGTCCCATTGCTGCGTGACACCATGACGCTGATGCCAGTCTCTATGAAGGGCACGGAGAAATCGACCACCTCCGACCGCTCCTCATTGATGGTCAGCGACCCCACTGCCATGTAGGCCCTCTTCATGACCACCTGAGGAAAAAAGGTGCAAGGCTCCAGTTAAGAGTGCCAGGGAGGTGAAGGGTCAACATGGGGAAAATATTCTGGGCCCTAGAGTGCATCCCTTTGTATAGTGGGAACAGTACATCTCATTTACAGTCATCCCTCAGTGTCGCCAGGTACCAATACCTGTCGCGGATACCAACACCTGAGGATCTTTAAGTCCCACAGTCAGCCCTCCTTATCTTCAGATTCCACCAACTGCCGCTAGTAAACAGGACGGGATCTGTGGTTGGTTGAATCCCAAGATGCAAAACCCACAGGTACGGAGGGCCGATGATGTATTTATTGAGAAAGATGCATGCATAAATAGAGCCACACAGTTTAAACCTATGTTGTTCAAGAGTCAGCATACTATTTTGTATTTTCTAGATAGCTGGGGGGCGGAGGAGGGCGGGGAGGTTCCCTGGTGGCTCAGTGCTAAAGAATTCGCCCGCCAATGCAGGAGACGAGAGTTCGATCCCTGGGTCAGGAAGATACCCTGGAGAAGGAAATGACAACCCACTCCAGTATTCTTGCCTGGGAAATTCCATGGACAGAGGAGCCTGGCAGGCTACAGTCCATAGGGTAGCAAAAGAGTGGAACACGACTGAGCGCCTAAACAACAGCAGGAAGGTGCTGTATAGTGTAGGTAGCTTAGCTTAGAGCTCTGTGATCACCTAGAGGGGTGGGATGGAGGGTGATAGGGAGGCAGAAGAGAGAGGGGATATCGGTTTACATACAACTGATTCATGATGTTATACAGCAGAAATGAACACAATATTGTAAAAGCAGTTATACCAATAAAAAATACTGGTTGTGAAATAAGCATTTTTTATGTTGGAGGAAATAAATGAAACATGGAGATGCCCCTCAGCTCCTGACACTCACCTCTCCAATCATACCATTCCAGGTTCCATTGATTTTCTTCCCATGCTTGCCATTGGTAACCAGGTAAAGATCATAGGTGAACTTCACAGATTTAGAAATTTTCTTAAGGATATCAATACAGAACCCCTTGCAGCACTTTTTGATGTAACCTGGCTCCTCATCTGTTTTATTTCTAACCGGGTAAAGAAACAAAAAACAACAAAAACCAGACTTTTACACAAGAGGCAAAATATTACCCTTTGTATTTAAAACTCCAACCACAAAGCAGGCACCCCTTCACAGCTCAGCACATTTATATCAGGCCTGAATGAAGACATAAATCAGAACACAGAACTAAAATAATCTCATTATCTCATCACACTGGACCATGTTTTCTTATAATTTTCAATGTTGCTTTGGAGTATAAAATGCATCAGGCAAGTACAGATATCCCAGCACCTTAGAGGCCTCTTGATCTCCCTTCCAGACCCTTTCCACCCTCACCAAAAATGAACCATTATCCTGACTTCTAACAATATAAGATTAGTTTTATCTATTTCCCAAAATGTTTCTAAATCTCACAATGTCAGGACATGCTGACCGGAAAAAACATCTTTCAAAGCCGACGTAAATTTAAATCTCCATGAACTTGAATCTCATGGAAACCCAGGCAAAGCCTCAGAAATGATAACAGGTTTAGCAGCAGTTCTCCTGGGTCATGATCTGGATAGAACCAGATACCAGACCACAGGGATGCCAGAAACCCCATCACTCAATAGTAACAGGATTCAGACATGGCGCCCAGTCGATTCTGTGCCTCGGATCCCAGCCTGGTGCCAACGGCTGGGGCCAATCTGACTGTCCCGGGCCCCACTCCCTCCCCAGAGCCCTGGGGAAGGTGACATACTCGGAGATGATGCGCTTTTGGCAGGGGACCGTGTTCCTCATGCAGGTTCCACTCAGAGGGTCCACACTCTCCACAATGACGAATGGGGCTTCCTCCAGCGTTACGATGCTCAGGTGGTCGTCCTCCTGTTCTTCCGTCTCAGGACACATACGGGGCCACACGTAGTACTTCATCTGCAGGGACTTGTCTTTCCACTTCCCTACCTGCACAGGGGTAAAGGAAAGACTCAGAAACCACTGGCAGAGACAGGGTGGCCTCTCCTCGCATCACCCAGTCAGCTGTTAAACAAAGGTGAAAGATGCTGGCTTTGTCCATAATAGAGAGACGGATCCTCCTTAGACCATGTGCTCAGGATGAGAATACTGTGTCTGGCTCTAAGGAAGGTTGCTGCTGCTAAGTCGCTTCAGTCGTGTCCGACTCTGTGCGACCCCATAGCCAGCTGCCCACCAGGCTCCCCCGTCCCTGGGATTCTCCAGGCAAGAACACTGGAGTGGGTTGCCATTTCNTGTTTTTTTTTAATAGGGAATGATGCCTTCCGATTTTTGAGGGTGTTCCTCCGTTTCCATGTTGGAGAAAGATGAGGTCCCTGCAAGGAAATCCCTGGCTGAGGGAAGCTCCTGGCAAACCAGCTCCTGACTGAGAGAGCCTGGCCTGTACCTGTTCTTCATTTCCTCTACCTGTCCCTGCATCCATATTCTTCACACCTGCAAGCCCATCACTCACCTAAGAAGGCAGAAGGTGAGACGGTCCCATTGCTGCGTGACACCATGACGCTGATGCCAGTCTCTATGAAGGGCACGGAGAAATCGACCACCTCCGACCGCTCCTCATTGATGGTCAGCGACCCCACTGCCATGTAGGCCCTCTTCATGACCACCTGAGGAAAAAAGGTGCAAGGCTCCAGTTAAGAGTGCCAGGGAGGTGAAGGGTCAACATGGGGAAAATATTCTGGGCCCTAGAGTGCATCCCTTTGTATAGTGGGAACAGTACATCTCATTTACAGTCATCCCTCAGTGTCGCCAGGTACCAATACCTGTCGCGGATACCAACACCTGAGGATCTTTAAGTCCCACAGTCAGCCCTCCTTATCTTCAGATTCCACCAACTGCCGCTAGTAAACAGGACGGGATCTGTGGTTGGTTGAATCCCAAGATGCAAAACCCACAGGTACGGAGGGCCGATGATGTATTTATTGAGAAAGATGCATGCATAAATAGAGCCACACAGTTTAAACCTATGTTGTTCAAGAGTCAGCATACTATTTTGTATTTTCTAGATAGCTGGGGGGCGGAGGAGGGCGGGGAGGTTCCCTGGTGGCTCAGTGCTAAAGAATTCGCCCGCCAATGCAGGAGACGAGAGTTCGATCCCTGGGTCAGGAAGATACCCTGGAGAAGGAAATGACAACCCACTCCAGTATTCTTGCCTGGGAAATTCCATGGACAGAGGAGCCTGGCAGGCTACAGTCCATAGGGTAGCAAAAGAGTGGAACACGACTGAGCGCCTAAACAACAGCAGGAAGGTGCTGTATAGTGTAGGTAGCTTAGCTTAGAGCTCTGTGATCACCTAGAGGGGTGGGATGGAGGGTGATAGGGAGGCAGAAGAGAGAGGGGATATCGGTTTACATACAACTGATTCATGATGTTATACAGCAGAAATGAACACAATATTGTAAAAGCAGTTATACCAATAAAAAATACTGGTTGTGAAATAAGCATTTTTTATGTTGGAGGAAATAAATGAAACATGGAGATGCCCCTCAGCTCCTGACACTCACCTCTCCAATCATACCATTCCAGGTTCCATTGATTTTCTTCCCATGCTTGCCATTGGTAACCAGGTAAAGATCATAGGTGAACTTCACAGATTTAGAAATTTTCTTAAGGATATCAATACAGAACCCCTTGCAGCACTTTTTGATGTAACCTGGCTCCTCATCTGTTTTATTTCTAACCGGGTAAAGAAACAAAAAACAACAAAAACCAGACTTTTACACAAGAGGCAAAATATTACCCTTTGTATTTAAAACTCCAACCACAAAGCAGGCACCCCTTCACAGCTCAGCACATTTATATCAGGCCTGAATGAAGACATAAATCAGAACACAGAACTAAAATAATCTCATTATCTCATCACACTGGACCATGTTTTCTTATAATTTTCAATGTTGCTTTGGAGTATAAAATGCATCAGGCAAGTACAGATATCCCAGCACCTTAGAGGCCTCTTGATCTCCCTTCCAGACCCTTTCCACCCTCACCAAAAACGAACCATTATCCTGACTTCTAACAATATAAGATTAGTTTTATCTATTTCCCAAAATGTTTCTAAATCTCACAATGTCAGGACATGCTGACCGGAAAAAACATCTTTCAAAGCCGACGTAAATTTAAATCTCCATGAACTTGAATCTCATGGAAACCCAGGCAAAGCCTCAGAAATGATAACAGGTTTAGCAGCAGTTCTCCTGGGTCATGATCTGGATAGAACCAGATACCAGACCACAGGGATGCCAGAAACCCCATCACTCAATAGTAACAGGATTCAGACATGGCGCCCAGTCGATTCTGTGCCTCGGATCCCAGCCTGGTGCCAACGGCTGGGGCCAATCTGACTGTCCCGGGCCCCACTCCCTCCCCAGAGCCCTGGGGAAGGTGACATACTCGGAGATGATGCGCTTTTGGCAGGGGACCGTGTTCCTCATGCAGGTTCCACTCAGAGGGTCCACACTCTCCACAATGACGAATGGGGCTTCCTCCAGCGTTACGATGCTCAGGTGGTCGTCCTCCTGTTCTTCCGTCTCAGGACACATACGGGGCCACACGTAGTACTTCATCTGCAGGGACTTGTCTTTCCACTTCCCTACCTGCACAGGGGTAAAGGAAAGACTCAGAAACCACTGGCAGAGACAGGGTGGCCTCTCCTTGCATCACCCAGTCAGCTGTTAAACAAAGGTGAAAGATGCTGGCTTTGTCCATAATAGAGAGACGGATCCTCCTTAGACCATGTGCTCAGGATGAGAATACTGTGTCTGGCTCTAAGGAAGGTTGCTGCTGCTAAGTCGCTTCAGTCGTGTCCGACTCTGTGCGACCCCATAGCCAGCTGCCCACCAGGCTCCCCCGTCCCTGGGATTCTCCAGGCAAGAACACTGGAGTGGGTTGCCATTTCCTTCTCCAATGCAGGAAAGGGAAACGTGAAAGTGAAGTCGCTCAGTCGTGTCTGACTCTTCGTGACCCCATGGACTGCAGCCCACCAGGCTCCTCCGTCCATAGGATTTTCCAGGCAAGAGTGCTGGAGTGGGGTGCCATTGCCTTCTCCGTCTAAGGAAGGCAGGATATTCATTTACTCACCCATGTACAAAACGTGAAAAGAGGGCCTACTGTTGCTGGATACGCTGCTAAGCCCCAGGGCTCAAAGAAGCCCTGCCCTTCATCAAGCTCACACGGAGTGAAGGAGTCAAAGTGTAATCAAATGTTCTCGGTGCCCAGTGACAAGTGCAAAAACTGATGCCTGCCCAGTGCTCGGAGTAGGCCAGAACTGCCTGCCTGGAGTGCCTGCCAGTGTTTTCTCCTTAACTGTAGTGAGGAGTGGGACGGTGTTTTCTCCTTAACTGTAGAGAGGAGTGGGATGATGAGAGCAGGGTGCACTTCTGGAAAGGTCAACAGAGCGGCTGAAGCAAATAATCCAGAAGGATGCGTTCTGGCCCGTGCCAGAGGTCCAAGCAGAAGCCTTCTGGACAACTGGGTGGATCTGAATTGGGATAAAACGGTGAGTCAGGATGAAAGACTAGAGCACAGCTTGCCTGGGGATGGGAGTGCGGTCGCGGGGGTGCTGAGTGTCACAGGTCAATGCAGATAGCACCCGCTGGCCTGGGTGGGTGCCCCAGGGGGAATCAGAGAGGTCTCTCTGTGTGCTGGCACGTGGCCATGTGCCCCCATGTCACACACTCCAGTGTAAGGGTGGGTGCCCCTGGCATCAGGCACGTGGTGGCCCTGCTGCCAGGCACTAGGGGAAATGTGTGGGTTCCATTCCTTTTTAAAAGAGCTGTTCATTCCTGCTTTTATAATAGAATCTGCACGCCTTGTTGGTAAGATTCTTGCTCTCACTCTATCATTGAATTTACTGAAGAAAAAGGAAACACCTTTTAATTTTCTATAACCAAACATCTTCAATTAGCTCCAGGAATTATAGATGGCAAGTTCCTGCATTTTCTCAGTCTATAATTTGCTCCATGCAGCAAAGCAAATTAGTAGCACAGGTGAGGCTCCAAAACTACAGAACGACGTAATTTATGAACCTCAAAAACCAACAAGAAGCAATAAATGGGCAGGACTGCACACACTTCCAAGCAAATGGGCTTAGATTTCCACATTAATACAAAACTCAAAGTCACTTCTTGTTTCTGCGTTTGTCTGCACCTCAGTTTCTACCTAGTGCCTCCCTGCTGCTGCTGCTGCTAAGTCGCTTCCCTAGCTGTGGTCTATACCTCCCCTGAAAATGTCTGCATAGGAGGTGGGTATTGCCTACTTTCATGCCCAAGCTAGGCTGTATAGCCACCGCCTCTGTCCTCCTGTGTCATCTAGCATGGGCAGTGGCTTGGTGGCCTGGTCCCTCTTGTTTGGCATTAACCTTGATGCTAGTTTTCTTCCAAGAGTGTCAGCCACGCTTCACATCTGTTCAGAATTAGGTCCTGAAGCAAACATGGCTTCCCTTTACACATGTAGTCTCTTCCATACTGCTGGTCCCGACTGTGGTGCAAGTTTGTTTTTCTCCATATTGCTAAGACTATTCATTGCTAAAATGAAAATGTCCAAATAGCTTCATATTGCTAAGACTACTTATTTCTAAAACAAAAATGTCCATGTGGAGATCTTAATAATGTCTTTTGTGTGTGATATGGGGGAGGTGGGGCTTGAAGAAGGGAGGCCCCAGCCCTGGGGGGCTGATGACATTGGGTCATGGCCCTGTCCAAGCAGCCCCATAGTTACCCCGGTGGCCAAAATGACATTTTCTACATGTTCCATTACGTGAAAAAGATTGGGAAGCCCCAGAGTATCGATTTTTATTTTTTCACGGCTGCTGTGTTACCCCAATAGTCTCCCTGAATTTTCTTCTTTAAACCCAAATGTCTTCTCTTCCATCTTTATTGTTAGCCCAGTGGTCTGGAAGCCTATTTGGGGATCACTGTGAGCAACATCAGGCCTCACATAACATGTTGCTAGCATCCACCATGGACACTGCTGCCAGATGGATCTTCTTAAAACATCATCATATAGTTCCTATTCAAAAATTTCAACAGCCTTCCACAACTCTCAGGATTGTGTCCAGGCTTCTCACCTAGATGGTCGAGGTTTGGGCATTGAATCTAATCTATCCTGGTACCGTTAACTTCACTATTTTGAAACATACATCTCTTGTTAAAATCAGAAAAGGAAGTCAGTTTAGGAAGTTCACATAGGTTAATCAGGAACAGGTTTCAACAAGTTGCCTGCATTTTCTTTTCTGACAGCTTCGCTCTATCGATGAAACAAAAATCCTGCAGACATAGCATGCTGGCAAGTTTTTTCATGAAACGTGTGAACAAGAAGGAATATAAAACAGATCCTTATATACTTGATAGATTTGAAAGGCGTCTAAAATCTATACCCAAAGAGAAAAAAAAAAAATACAAGCTCGTTAATGAATCAGTGCTAACACAGAAAGAGGTCTCTAGCAACATGTCTGGAGAATCTGTATAGTCTTTCAGAAAACAAAATAAAAGTCATGCTCACCCAGTTGCAGATAACACAAACTAGAACGGATAGAAGATAGACTGCAATGCAGAATTAAGGTAGGAAGCAACACAGATTCACTGGAATAATGGATTGAATGAAATGGAACAAAATTCAACAGTATTTATACTAATGTCTAGCATTCAGATTTTTTAAAGCAACTGTACAGTACTGAAAAGGAGCTATTTCAAGGAACAGCAGTCTACACAAGCTATTGCCATGAAAAATGGGGTATTTCCAGACTTTAGAGCGTTCAGCACACAGGGTGAGGGGAGGGAGTAGGTGATCCTATCCTGCTCTGTGTGTTCATCATATCACACCTGGAGAGCCAGGTTCTGATCCTGCAGCTCTGTGATCCATCGGTTTTCATTTACTACCTCATTCTCATTTCCCTAGCAATCATGTGCTCACATGGTCTCCTCTAGCACTCTTTTCCTCAACTTCCTGTCAAGCTCGCTGGAGCACATCTGTGCTTCACTTCAATGCAACACAACTGACATCAACTGTGCACCAGTTCTGTGCCAGGCACTGAGTTATGTGCTCGAGAAAGTAACACTGGGCAATGCTTACTGAGGGCTTAGTATGTTCTGGGTACCAAACACATCCAGGAATCTCATGAATCGTCACAGTGAGCTTGTGAGATGGAGGCTGCAATTTAAGGTCTCATTTTACAAGTGAGAGCAGAGGGTTCTGATGATTCGCTCATGGTATCAAGGTAAGGGAGCACAGGACTGGCTCTGAAGCTGACCAGCCTGACTCCAGAGCCTGGGCTCCCCCCCACCACTGCTTCTAGGAAAATGAAGGAGTAAGACATGGTCCTTTGTCCTTCAAGGACAGTCTCCTGGGGAAAGACACTGTGCTAAGTTCCTTCAGTCCATGTCTGACTCTTGGAGACCCTATGAATTGTAGCCCGCCACGCTCTCCTGTCCACAGGATTCTCCAGGCAAGAACACTGTAGTGGGTTGCCATGCCCTCTTCCAGGGGATCTTACTAACCCAGGGATCGAACTTGAGTCTCTTATGTCTCCTGCATTGGCAGGCAGGTTCTTTACCATTACCTTCATCTGGGAAAGCACTCAGTCAGTTCAGTCGCTCAGTCATGTCCAAATCTTTCTGACCCCATGGACTGCAGCACACCAGACTTCTCTGTCCATCAGCAACTCCCAGAGCTTGCTCAAACTCATGTCCATTGAGTCGGTGATGTCATCCAACCATCTCATCCTCTGTCATCCCCTTCTCTTCCTGTCTTCAATCTCTCCCAGCATCAGGGTCTTTTTCAGTGAGTCAGTTCTTTGCATCAGGTGGCCAAAGTATTGGAGTTTCAGCTGCAGGATCAGTCCTTCTGATGAATACTCAGGACTGATTTCCTTGAGGATTGACTGGTTTGATCTCCTTGCAGTCCAAGCGACTCTAAAGAGTCTTCTCCAACACCACAGTTCAAAAGCATTAATTCTTCAGTGCTCAGCTTTCTTTACAGTCCAACTCTCACATCCATACCTGACTAATGGAAAAATCATAGCTTTGACTAGATGGACCTTTGTCGGCAAAGTAGTCTCTGCTTTTTAATATGCTGTCTAGGTTGGTCATAGCTTTTCTTCCAAGGAGCAAGCGTCTTTTAATTTCATGGCTGCAGTCACCATCTGCAGTGATTTTGAAGACCCCCCCAAAATAAAGTCTCTCAGTGTTTCCATTGTTTCCACATCTATTTGCCATGAAGTGATGGGACCAGATGCCATGATCTTTGTTTTCTGAATGTTGAGTTTTAACCCAACTTTTTCACTCTCCTCTTTCACTTTCATCGAGGCTCTTTAGTTCTTCTTCATTTTCTGCCATAAGGGTGGTGTTATCTGTGTATCTGAGGTTATTGCTACTTCTCCCGGTAATTTTGATTCCAGCCTGTGCTTCATCCAGCCCAGCATTTCTCATGATGTACTCTGCATATAAGTTAAATAAGCAGGGTGACAATAATCAGCCTTGACATACTCCTTTCCCAGTTTGCAGCCAGTTTGTTGTTCCATGTCTAGTTCTAACTGTTGATTCTTGACCTGCATACATATATCTCAGGAGGTAAATAAGGCAGTCTGGTATTCCCATCTCCTGAAAAATTTTCCACAGTCTGTTGTGATCCACACAGTCAAAGGCTTTGATGTAGTCAATAAAGCAGAAGTAGATGTTTTTCTGGAATTTTCTGGCTTTTTCTATGGTCCATTGGATGTTGGCAATTTGATCTCTGGTTCCTCTGTCTTTTCTAATCCAGCTTGAATATCTGGAAGTTAACGGTTCACGTACGGTGAAGCCACAGTTGGAGAATTTTGCGCATTACATTGCTAGCATGTGAGATGAGTGCAACTGTGTGGTAGTTTGAATACTTTGGCATTGGCTTTCTTTGGGATTGGAATGAAAATTGACCTTTTTCAGTCCTGTGGCCACTGCTGAGTTTTCCAAGTTTGCTGGCATATTGAGTGCAGCTCTGTAACAGCATCGTCTTTTAGGATTTGAAATAGCTCAGCTGGAATTCCATCACTTCCACTAGCTTTGCTCGTAGTGATGCTTCCTAAGGCCCATTTGACTTTGAATTCCAGGATATCTGGCTCTGGGTGAGTGATCACACCATCGTGGTTATCTGGATCATGAAGATCTTTTCTGTATAATTCTTCTGTGTATTCTTGCCACCTCTTCTTAATATCTTCTGCTTCTGTTAGGTCCATATCGTTTCTTTTCTTTACTGAGCCCATCTTTGGATGAAATGTTCCCTTGGTATTTCTAATTTTCTTGAAGAGATCTCTTTCCCATTCTATTCTTTGCATTGATCACCGAGGAAGGCTTTTTTTTTTTTTTTTTTTAAATCTCTCCTTGCTGTTCTTTGGAACTCTGCATTCAGATGGGTATATCTTTCCTTTTCTCCTTTGCCATTTGCTTCTCTTCTTTTCTCAGCTGTTTGTAAGGCCTCCTCAGACAACCAATTTGCATTTCTTTTTCTTGGGGATGGTCTTGATCACTGCCTCCTGTACAACGTCAGGAACCTCCACCCATAGTTCTTCAAGCACTCTATCAGATCTAATCCCTTGAATCTATTTGTCACTTCCACTGTATAATCATAAAGGATTTGATTTAGGTCATACCTGAATGGTCTAGTGGTTTTCTCTACTTTCTTCAATTTGTTTGAATTTGGCAATAAGGAGTTCATGATCTGAGCCACAGTCAGTTTCTGATCTCGTTTTTGCTAACTGTATAGGGTTTCTCTACCTTTGGCTGCAGAGAATATAATCAATTTGATTTCAGTATTGACCCTCTGGTGGTGTCCATGTGTGGAGTCTTCTCTTGTGTTGATGGAAAAGGGTGCATTCTCTATGACCAGTGCATTCTCTTGGCAAAACTGTGTTAGCTTTTGCCCCTTTTCATTTTGTACTTCAAGGACAAATTTGCCTGTCATTCCAGATATCTCTTGACTTCCTACTTTTGCATTCCAGTCCCCTATGATGAAAAGGACATCTTTTTTGGGTGATAGTTCTAGAAGGTCTTGTAGGTCTTTCTAGAACCATTCAACTTCAGCTTCTTCAGCATTACTGGTTGGGGCATAGACTTGGATTACTGTGATACTGAATGGCTTGCCTCAGAAACGAACAGAGATCATTCTGTTGTTTTTGAGATTGCACCCAAGTGCTGCATTTCAGACTCTTTTGTTGACTATGAGGGCTATTATAAGGGCTACTATAAGGGAAAGACACTAGCTACTGATGATAGTATCAAGTCAGGCTTTGCTAATTACCCTAATAAAAGGTATTAAAAAATTGCTCTGGGATTCAGAGTAGTAGTGACTACTTCTGAAAGTGTCAGGGAATATTTTGACCAGGACCCTTTCTTAAAGCTGGGCCTTGAAACGGAAGTGATGGCTTAGTGGATGAAGAGCAGTTTATCTGCTGAAATAAAAGCAAGAGCAAAGATGCAGATTCCTGCAGATGCTCCATGTAGAGACCAAGGATGGCCCTTCACGAGTGTGGAGAGGAGTGTTGGTCTTGCTCAGTTCTCTTCCTTACCGATCTGCTTTCCCCACAGAGAAGATCACTGTTCCTCCTGACACCCAGCTGGCCTGTACCCACCTCTTCCCAACTCATTGCTCAATGGCTTCAGGTTGGTGGTTTGAAACTGGCCATGGGCACCATGAAATTGGCGCTTCCTCTGCCTGCTCCCAGCACACAGAGATGTAAACACATGGGCTTCCAAGGTGGTTCAGCGGTAAAGAATCTGCCTGCCAATACAGCAGACATGGGTTCAATCCCTGGGTCAGGAAGATCCCAAAATAGCACCCCTCCTCCAGTATCTTAGCTTGAAAAATTGCCATGGACAGAAGAGCCTGGCAGGCTATAATCCACAGGGTTGCAAAGAGTCAGACATGACTGAACGACTGAGCAGGCATGCATTGTTCACCCAGAACCCCAGACGTTAAACATTTACCAGCTCACCTCTGCCCAGTGTAACTAAATCATTATTTCACACTCTTTACTACCTTCTTTAGTGACTTCTTAGATGTCTTTTCTCCCAAATGAAATTCTGAACATGTCCCTAAGTATTACTATGACTGTGGACAAATTTCTGTAACTCTCTAAGCCCCAGTTTCCACATCTGTAAAATATGGTGTAATTTCTAGGTGCTTCCTATATATTCTCATGTTCCCAAGATCTCTTTAGGACACAGGCTCCCTACTACATTTCTATCTGATGAGAGACCAGTAAAAAGGTGTTCTCAGAGGTTATTTCCTAAAGGGAGTATCTGACCTGTGTCTACAGAAGTTTAGCTTCTCTTACAGTTGTGACTCTCTTTTCTTGATTGTTTCTTCAAGGATGATGACCGTGGAAAGGAAGTTAACAAATTCCTTTAGGACTGAAAGGAGAACCAGGTTTAAAAAAACAACACAATTCTGCTATGAATATCAGATTTGCAACGCCAATACACAGTACTCATGTTTAAGAATGTGCTTACTGTTTGCTGTTGTTTTAGTTGCCAAGTTGTACCTGACTCTGCATCCCATGGACTGCAGCTGACCAGGCTCTTCTATCCATGGATTTGTCCAGGCGACAATACTGGAGTGGGATGCTATTTCCTTCTCCAAGGGATCGTCCCAACCCAGGGATCAAACTGCATCTCCTGAATTGCAGGCTGATTCTTTACTGCTGGGCCACCAGGGAAGCCCAAAGAATGTGTTTAGTTACCACAAATTGTTGGGTTAAAAATGTTACAGAAAATCCCAAATGAACTTCTTGGCCAAGCCAATAGTTACCTCAATTTCTTTGTGAAGCAAGACTGTTAGAAACAAGTAAACAAATAAAGTTAACATAGGGACTATTTATGTGGAAGAATAAGGTATGTTTTAAGCAATTCTTTCAAGAGGGGGAAAGTATGGTGAAAACATTATAAATGGATTGTGAAAGTAAATTCAGAAAGAGAAGCCTGAGATTCTGAAAGGAAAAATCTTGAAGTCTTTTCTAGGATGGCTGAACCAGCATGAGTATATCATCTTGGAAATGCAGAGAGTAGGAGGAAATGAAATAAACAGGAAATATTTCAGAGAAAATCCAGTGAGAAAAGCCGAATGAAAAATTGATAGTCAAGGAGTAAAATATGTTCAGGAGAAAGAAAAATCCTTAAGAAATAATGAAGAAAATGTCTGTAAAGCGCCCTGAATTCCTCAGAGGGCGGCACTAAGCAAACATCATCTCCACAAACACATTTAACAACAACATCTGTCTATAAAAAATGCAGTTCCCTGCCACACTAACATTTCAGAAGATCTCTGGAGACCTGAAATCATCTTCCTCAAGAGAAAAAAAAAAAAATCTCTGATTAGTTTTCGCAGGGAAACACGAAGTCATTTCGAGGGTTTCTGATCAGTTCTCACAGTACAAGCTGAACACCTGTTCGGCCGGGGAGTCTCCTCAGAAGAAAGTCTGCCTCACAAAACTATAGCATGTTATGCCATAAGCCTTCCCTCAGGAAAATTCTAGAACCAATCTGTGCTGATTTGAGACGTCAAAGTCTTCCTTCTGCTTTAGAGTTCCTCCACCAGCAGCAGTGAAGGTGGCAGCCGTCGGCACCCTGGGACACACAGGGAACACATTCTTTCTGGAAGTCCCTGGGTCTGTCCCCTGGGGGAATGTGTCCTCATGGAGAAGGGCCCAGGCAGGGCTGCTGCGAAGGCTGCCGCAGTCCCTGCTCAGAGAGCAGAGGGCATCACTCTTCCCGGACGCCCTCTCTCATATACAGGCAAAGTCATCTCTCAAGATTCTGGAACAAAGTCACTTATTAGAGCCTCTTCAAGCGTCAGAGGTTATTTTTCCCAAATCAGAGCATTTTTGTTTCTGGCTGTAGATGACTTCTGGATCTAACACTAAACACTCACTGCTTATTTGAAGTCTTCTTCTGACTGTTGGAATGCAAAATTTCAAACTACAAGGCATTTCCCTGGGCAAGTGGAAGGGGCCGGCATAGTCCCTGCCAGGCGATGGGAAATCTGCACCTCCATCCTATCCCAAAGTGACGTCCATCAGGCAGCTGTCCCTGACTGTGGGTGGGGGTTGCCCTGGGGCAGGCCTGAGACTCCTAACAGGACAGAAATCTGAGGAGAGCAGGGCACTTCTGTTTCTCCTCCCCTAAAGCTATGCCAACCCATTGGAAAAGACCTTGATGCTGGGAAAGACAGGGCAAAAGGAGAATGGAGTGGCAGAGGATGGGATGGTTGGATGGCATCACCGACTCAATGGACATGAATTTGAACAAACTCGGGGAGATAGTGAAGGACAGAAGAGCCTGGCATGCTGCAGTCCTTGGGTCACAAAGAGTCAGACATGACTTAGTGACTGAACAACATCAAAGCTATGCATCTTAGCTCTGAGGATTTTCAAAGGTTAAGTATCTGATAACACTTCATTTTGCTCGATATTTTCTTCCCTTCATTCCTGGTAACCAAGTGAATTTCTGGTATATAACCATCCATTCTCTATATTCACACAGAATACACATACATTTGAGGAAGGAGTATATGTATGTATGTATTTTTCCAAAATCAGATTGTAGTAGACACATCTCTGCAGATTTGCTTTTTCCACTTAATTATATGCCATGGACTTCCTTCCAACCCAATAGATGGCAGAGCTAATTCCTTTTAATAGCTGCATGCCTGCGTGTGTGCTTAGTCGCTTCAGTTGTGTCTGACTCTTTGTGAACCTATGTACTATGGCCTGCCAGAATCCTCTGTCCATGAGATTTTCCAGGCAAGAATACTGGAGTGTGCCGGGGGCCAGCGTGAGGAACTCCGCCCATGGCAAAGGTCATGAGGAAGGAAGCTTGGCATACGCAAAGGTGTGATCAAGCCTCAGGAAACCCCCTGTTCCCGAGCATCTAACCCCAAAACCAGAGTACTTTATGGGGGGCTCTCCCCCATAACCATTTCTCTCGGAGAAGGAGTAAACGTGCAGCTCCAAGTCAATAAAAATTCCTGGGCGTGGCAAGAATGTTTCAACTTACGAACTCTGAAGGTTATCTAGCTTGCCTGTACAGGTTCGACCGGCCACAACAGACCCCCAGCTGTGAGAGGCACGAGATGTTTTGGACTTACTAAAGGCAGATTCCTTTGGGAAGTTAGAAATTATTAGTATAGTGGGTTGGTTAGGAATTATATTGGTGAAGGGTTTTTTCATTTGTTGTACCAATAATTACTGCTAATTCCCTGCCCTGGATGTGACAAAGGTGTCTCAGGTCAAACCTCTCTGCTGACAAACTAGTTTGTGTGACAGGATTATCCATACTCCTGTCACTAGGCACATGATTGTTTACTACCTCTCAACCATAAACAGCACAGAGAGTTTTGGAGTATTTTGAGAATCTTAATTAGCATAGGGCTTTTCTCATTGTTGAGTCAATGATTGCCGCCAGGCCTCTATATCCTTAGGCACCTGGGAATACAGTAATCAATGTATTTGGAATATAGAAAAGAAAATATAGTAGTTTTTAAGGTTAGCAATACTAGACTTTTTGAGTTAACAAATTTTCTCTTTTGTTATAGATCACTGTGCTTTGTTATAAATCACTGTGTCCTTGCTATGTAAAAATGTAACTTTATCACTATCTTAAGACTAAATAGATCTTAAGGGGAACATTGGTGAAAGGATTTTCATTTGTTGGGCTGATGTTTGCTGCTAAATCTCCATATTCCTTGCCTTTATAATAAATATAACTAGCATATAGGAAAAATAAGTATTAACCTTTAAGATTGATCATATTAACCTTGGGGTAAATAAATTCCTTTCTTGATTGTAACTCACTACACCCTCACCCTATAGGAATG
>SJYX01009098.1:160064-182666 GCA_006410675.1 Oreotragus oreotragus | reverse complement strand
CGACAGAGGATGAAATGGTTGGATGGCATCACCAACACAATGGACATGGGTTTGGGTGGACTCCGGGAGTTGTTGATGGACAGGGAGGCCTGGCATGCTCTGGTTCATGGGGTTGCAAAGAGTCGGACACGACTGAGCGACTGAACTGAACTGAACTGAATGCCTCTTTTAACATAGAATGTTTGGTTCCATACTCCTACTTTAAAAAAAATTTACTTCCTCTCATAGCATTTTTTTTTTTGCTTTTTAATATTTGGAAGTGTTATTTGCAATGCTAATTTAAACATAGAGCCAGGAATAAATAATAAAACAGCTAGCATTATAGGATGAAATATATATGCTATGAACCTTAACAATGGAAAATAATTAAAAGGGACTGGGAAGAAATATAAAAGTACAAATTTGTTTTAGGTGTGACTCTAGAGTATAGCATAAGTTGGCTTTTGCTTTACAAGCCAACCTGAAGGTCTTTATTAAGAACTAAATTTTGCTCATTTATATTAATTAATATGATGTATTCAGCTTTGTTGCTATAATATTTCAGTCTTTACTGTTTTTTTTTTTTTAAGGATAGTTGACTTACAATGCTGTATTAGTTTCAAGTACATAGCAAAGTGACTCAGTTATATTTCTTCAGGTTATATTCCATTCTAGGTTATTACGAGATACTGAATATAATTCCCTGTGCCATAGGTAGGTCCCTGTGGCTTATTTATTTTATGCACAGTAGTTTATATCTGTTAACCCCATACTCCTGACTTGTCCCTGCTCCCCTCCCTCTCCCCTTTGGTGACCACAAGTTTGTTTTCTGGGTCTCCTCCCAGTGTTCTTTGTTCTCTCGTTTTGCATGAGCTTTTTCTGTACTGTGCGTGGTAGCTTTGCTTTCAGGGTTGCACAATCTTTCCTCCATCATCCCCTCCCCTGCTTCTCAAATGCTCTGCAGTCTTCCCAGCCCTCCTCGGGGCTCAGGACCACCACAATGCTGTGCCTGGCCACCCTGCCCAGAGAAGAAGCTCGATGTAACCTTCCATCATCATTTTGTGGGTCAGCTGCTCCCCTGGGCAGTTACATTAAAATGTTAGCTATAGTTTGATTCACAAATTCCTCTCTCTGAATGTGTCTTTAAGCACTGGAGGGCAGAGACTATATTATTGACCTCTTTCTGTCCCTTGTACTGGCTTGAACAAGTGCATCCTCGGTAAATTATTGACTGTGTGTTCTTGGTAAATTATGATGTCACTAGGGGGAAAATATTTCACATCTTCAGAAAGCCCCCAGTGCTAGATATCAGTCCAGTGCTCTTCCATGGAGAGGCTTTAGGAGGTAGGAGGTGCCCCACATACTGTGTCTCTCGATTCTGTCTCTAGATTATAAAGGTGCCCTGGGCAGACTCAGTTCCATGTGGATGGCTGTACGTACAACCACATTTTCTACTGCATACATCCTCTCATCACGTGGATACTCAGTGACGTCTAAGATCTGGAAAGCTATGGTCTTGAAAAAAATGTGTTAGAAAATTATTTCTATACTCAAATTTGATCTGTGACTGTCCTGATCTTTGAAACTTACTAAGCTGGGAGTGGGGTCTCTGGACACACACACCCATCCAACCTCTCTTGCCTGGCACCTGCGTGTGTCTCCCAGAGGCACCGAGAGTCAGTTGTCATGTCAGGCCTCAGCTGCTCTCCCCGGCTGACTCCAGCCCCTCTGAGAGAGCCCGGGGTTCCCTGGGGTTTGTGCAGACCCACTGCTGCTGCTGGTCATGGCTGTCTGCGTGGTCCCTTTTCTCCATGGTTTCTCCCTCCATCTCTCCTGCTCTGAGAGTGAAGGAATGGAGAAGTAGCATGCTGGGGTAGAATCTGGGTCCAGGAATGGAAGGTGCTAATTCCCTCGGCACCAGACAACAGTTACGGTCATTTTAGATAACACATGAGGAGAGATTGCAATGGCATTAGAGTCACTGCGGCTACTCTAGGTTAGGCCCTGTGCCAGGCACCTCACAGAATGATGGCATTCCACTACCACCAACTCCCAGATAGGTGAGAATTGTTATGAAAAACTGAGGCTCATCAAGGGTCTAGGTATAACGGTCCCCAACTTTTTTGGCACAGGATTGGTTTCGTGGAAGACGATTTTTCCAGGGACGGGGATGGAGAAGGGATGGTTTCAGGATCATTCAAGTGTGTTACATCTATTGTGCACTTTATTTCTATTATTACTATATCAGCTCCACCTCAGATCATCCGGCATTAGATCTTGGAGGTTGGGGACATCTGGTTTAGGACGTTGTTGCTGATCTGTTTGACTCTGGAAGCCCAAGTTTCTTGCATCATGCCATGTTGCCAGGAGACTATTTCTGACCTCCTTACTCCTTCCTTTCTGTGATTCTAGGAGGGAAGAGTCTGGAGAAGAGTCTGTTTCAGCTCCACAGCCTCCCACTTTCATCTCAGCCCCACAGAAACTGGGGTTGACAGTTGTGTCTGAAGACTTTACACCAAGTGTCAGCCCAAGTCTGTTGGGAATGGGGGACATCGACAGGATTGTGGCAGGTGGTTGTGGGAGGCAGGACACAGGCAAGCTGTGTGACCTCTGGGGAGTGATTTCATCTCTGAGCATGGTGTGTGGTAGTTTTACACAACCAGTATTTGCTATTTTTCTCCTTCTCCTCCTCCTCGCTGTTACTATCACTCCTGCTCCCAGAAACATCAGTGCAGCTCCTCAACATGACCACTCTCCTCTCAGAAACATGGTTTTCCCCATGCAACGGGAAATGTTAAACCACTCCAACTTCTCAAATCCTCAACTTGATGTGTTTCAAAATGTCAGAGTAAACTCTGCAATTCTTCCAGTTTCATGCAATATTTTCATTCAGGTGTAAATAAAATAGATCATGAGAATAAAATTGCTATGATCCTTCTAGGTTTACCTGAGGCCTTGAACTCAACGAATGCCATCTAGCCAGATGTTCCTCTCCCAGAAGCCCCTCCCTGGGGCAAAATGGATAGTTTAGAAAAGATAGTAATTCTTTTAAATCAGAGGATATTGTAAATAGTTTGCTAAATAGGCTCAAATAGGCTGAAGGATAGTCATGTTTTCCTCTAGTATCTGATGCCTTCCTGCCCTGAGGGTTGGAAACTTCCCAAGTTGCTGTCCTTGGACAGCAACCCTCGGAGTTCATTCCAGGACTTAGAGGGGCTCAGTTACCGAGATCTGAGCTCCACCTTCTCCTCTGATCCACCTTTCCCCTGCCCCCTAAAAGGCCCCTCTTCTTGAACATCAAAACTGAGTCCTGAACCATCTCCTCTTGAACTTCATCAGCACCAATCTGTGTCCCACCTTCTCTGAATCAACTTTCTCCTGGATCGTGGGGCTCCAGACATGTGTACAACCCACCCAAGGCTTTGGTTGCTTGAGAACACAGATGAGCACAGATGCTGACGGACTGACTAACATATGAGGGTGGATTCATGACCTGCTGGGGGGACTTGGCTACAGGCTTTAGTCATGGACATTACTTACCATCAGGTTCCCCTCTCATTGCTACCTTGACCCTGGATTACAAGCTGGTAGGGTACAGCAAAAGTCCACAGTGCCAGAAGGTTTTGAATGTGGCTTCCTGGACTTGAGGACTTCCCTAGTGGCTCAGATGGTAAAGAATCTGCCTGTAATGCAGGAGACCTGGGTTCTATCCCTGGGAAGGGAAGCTCCCCTGGAGAAGGAAATGGAAACCCACTCTAGTATTCTTGCCTGAAAAATCCCCATGGACAGAGGAGCCTGGCAGGCTACAGTTCAAGGGGTCGCAAAGAGTTGGATACCACTGAACGACTAACACACTCCTAGATTTGAGAGCTGACTTGGCAAGGTCTAAAGTGGTATTTCCATATGTACATATGTGTGCACTCAGGCTTTCACTTACTTCACTAGTTCATTCTAATTCACCATCTTAGTTAAATGCATAGGCGTTGAACTCAAAAAGGCCTAATTTGAGTCCTGGCTTTGGTTGTGTGTGACTCTAGACAAATTACCTAACCTTTTAAATTCTGGGTTGTAGATATCTGCTAGTTTGTCTACCAACCAGTGATCTTCTGCCTGAACCTCTCCCCCATCAACCCACTCTCTCTCCTGACCCCTTTTCTTAGCCTCTCCTTTTGTGAACTGCCCCTTCCTCAGTTCCAGCCACGTGGTTCTCTGAGAGCTGCCATGCTACTCTATCTCCCAGTCCATCTGCTGACTGAGCCGTAAACATCTCAGGGGCCAGCAAGTAGGCTGTGTTACCAGGGACAGGCAGATCCCACGGTCATTCTTAAATAAGCACTTCCTGCATGGGACCAAGGAGAAGCAGGACCAAGTTCTTGGGTATGAGAAGGGCCGATCAATAGAGTTCCTGAGGTCAAGTCTCACAGTGACTTGTGGCGGCATCCACCATTGGTCTCCAGGCCTTGGGCTGGGGGTAATTTGGATAATCACAGGGTCTCTACTTGCAGACAATCTCACTTGGAAGGTTCTTTTACCCATTGGCCCACATGCTAAACTGTGCTTCCAGGTCCAGTTATTTTCATTCCTTCCACCTCTGTTTCTGTTCTCCATGGACTCTGCCCACAAATCCTTTTCCAGGATCAACAGCTCATAACCAGAAGCTTCCAAGAAGATCCTTATATAGAGNCCCATTGGCCCACATGCTAAACTGTGCTTCCAGGTCCAGTTATTTTCATTCCTTCCACCTCTGTTTCTGTTCTCCATGGACTCTGCCCACAAATCCTTTTCCAGGATCAACAGCTCATAACCAGAAGCTTCCAAGAAGATCCTTATATAGAGATTTCAAAAGCCCAGGAACAAGATTTGAATTCAGGCATTCTAACACCAGAGTCTTCGCTTTTACCACTCTTCTGTATCAGGGGCACCCAAACCTCAGGCCATGGACTGGTACCAGTCCAGTTAGGAGCCAGGCTGCACTGCAGGAGGTGAGCAGCAGGTGAGACAGCGGAGCTTCCTCTGTATTTACAGCTGCTCCCTATTGCTCACATTACCGCCTAAGCTCCGCCTCCTGTCAGATCAGCAGTGGCAAAATAAATGTAATGTGCTTGAATCATCCTGAAACCATCCCTGCCTCCCTCTGCACTGCAGGAGGTGAGCAGCAGGTGAGACAGCGGAGCTTCCTCTGTATTTACAGCTGCTCCCTATTGCTCACATTACCGCCTAAGCTCCGCCTCCTGTCAGATCAGCAGTGGCAAAATAAATGTAATGTGCTTGAATCATCCTGAAACCATCCCTGCCTCCCTCTCTCCTCCAAGTCCACAGAAAAATCATCTTCCATGAAACTGTTCCTTTCCTTTTTCCTCTGGTGTTTATAATCTAGTTTCACATCATCCGCTAAAGGCCAGGGGGTTACCTGGTCTCAAAGCAAGAGCGCTTGGCCAGGAGTGTGGAGACTCATTTGGGCTCTACATCTAAACAGCTGTGTGACCTTGTCCCTTAACTNATGAAACTGTTCCTTTCCTTTTTCCTCTGGTGTTTATAATCTAGTTTCACATCATCCGCTAAAGGCCAGGGGGTTACCTGGTCTCAAAGCAAGAGAGCTTGGCCAGGAGTGTGGAGACTCATTTGGGCTCTACATCTAAACAGCTGTGTGACCTTGTCCCTTAACTTTCCTGAGCCCGATTCTCTATCTGTAAAATATAAGGGTTACAATATTTACCAAAACTCCCCGATTAGGGCTCAGGAGAGACAAACATGATAATATGTGTGGAGATGTCTTGAAACTGACTATTCCTTGCAAGCAGAATGTTTTCTATTTTCAAGCAGAAAATACCCAATGTTTAGAGATATTTATTTAGAGTTTCTTTACACTGAAGATGGGCTTCCCAGGTGGTGCTGAAAGTGAAAGTGTCAGTTAGTCATGTCTGACTCTTTGTGACCCCATGGACTGCAGCCCATCAGCCTCCTCTGTTCATGGAATTCTCCAGGCAAGAATACTGGAGTGGGTTGCCATATCTTTGTCCAGGTGGCACTAGTGGCAAAGAATCTGCCTGCCAATGCAGGAGACGAGAGACTCAGGTTTGATGCCTGGGTCGGGAAGATCCCCTGGAGGATGAATTGGCAGCCCACTCCAGTATTCTTGCCTGGAGAATCCCATGGACAGAAGAGCCTGGCAGACCCCAGCCCATAGTGGGGCCTATGAGTGGGACATGACTGAAGCGACTTAGCATGCATGAACACCTACTCAGGATGTGCCAGACACTGGGTTAAGTGGTAGATTTGGTCCCTGGTGCCCCAAAGGTTGGGAACCACTGCTCTATACTGCCTCAATTACTGCATATGTCTATACAATAACTATATCAAACATGTAGTAATAATGCTCAATTAATGGTACTCATGCTCAATTAATAATTGATAACTGATACACAAATAATAATGCTCAATTAATGGTACTAATGCTTGCTCCTTGGAAGAAAACCTATGACCAACCTAGACAGCATATTAAAAAGAAGAGACATTACTTTGCCAACAAAGATCTGTCTAGTCAAAGCTATGGTTTTTCCAGTGGTCATGTATGGATGTGAGAGTTGGACTGTGAAGAAAGCTGAATGCTGAAGAATTGATGCTTTTGAACTGTGGTGTTGGAGAAGACTCTTGAGAGTCCCTTGGGTTGCAAGGAGATCAAACCAGTCAATCCTAAAGGAAATCAGTCCTGAATATTCATTGGAAGGACTGATGTTGAAGCTGAAGCTCCAATACTTTGGCCACCTGATGCGAAGAACTGACTTACTGGAAAAGACTCTGATGCTGGGAGAGATTGAAGGCAGGAGAAGAAGGGGATGACAGAGGATGAGATGGTTGTATGGCATCACCAAATAGACGGATACAAGTTTGAGCAAGCTCTGGGAGTTGGTGATGGACAGGGAAGCCTGGTGTGCTGCAGTCCATGGGGTCGCAAAGAGGTGAACATGACTGAGTGACTGAACTGAATGGTACTGATGCAGAATAGCCTACCTGCCTGTCTCTTAGACAGTCCATGTCCTAGGGGCCCAGAGCAGCAGATGGATGACGCGAAGTGGAAGCATGTAGAAGACACCAGCTCCTCATGGAAGACCTCTGGAAGCTAGAGGCGATTACACTGCTCTTCAAATAATGTTTACTGAGCCAGATCCCCAGTCGCTCTGCCCTTGGCCTCCTGATGAGTTTCATCACATCCTCCATCATAATCCTTCTCTGAATTTGAAATGTATTTAATGTTTAAAGACAAGGTTATTTGAAAATATGCAAGCATCTATCCATAAATCTTAGACACACAAGGCCAGAACCTCTATCAAGTACATCTCAGGACACTAAGAAAAATGACGCCAGTGTTGTACGTTGACTGAACTAACCAAACCAGCAAAATCGAGGTCTCATGCAAATCTTCAGGAGCTAAGGAATAAAATGGCCAGGGCTGGAACAGGGCCTCATCAGGGGAGGCTGCGGAGAGCTGTTTTCAGCACTGCAGGCTGCTTGTGCACAACAGCCGAGAAGAAAGTAAAAGGAGGAATTCTGGAAAAGGAATATATTGCGTAAGTATAACGACAATGTTTTCTAGACCACAAATCTGGATGTAAAGTTTGATGATTATGAATGTGTTTTCAGGGACAAGGAAACAGCAGAGTTGAGAGCATGATCATTCAGGAAATCCAAGGCATAAGGTTGTGAATATATGTGAAAAGAAACAAGGCATAAACATTGAAAAGTCACAGAAAAATAACTGAAGCAATAAGGGAGCACAATGAGAAGAGGTCAAAGTCATTGACAATGTATTAAAATTTCTAAAAGACTAGACCACAGAGAAAAGAAAAACAGCCTGAAGATGTGTGTCCAAGAAGGTCCCTTAGAGAATTCACAGAATGGTTTGCTCACACTTCACTAAGACCATGCACAAGAAGACAAAATTCTTCATTAGAACACTTTAAGGCTGTCGAGGGTCTACCACCTCTCCTTAGCCAGAAAAAAGTCCCTTTTGTTAGACAAGCATGGGCTTCCCTGGTGGCTCAGATGGTAAAGAATTCGCCTGCAATGCAGGAAATGTGGGTCTGATCCCTGGGTTGGGAAGATCCCCTGGAGAACGGAATGGCAACCCACTCTAGTAACCTTGCCTAGAAAATCCTATGGACGGAGGAGCCTGGTGGGCTATAGTCCATGGGGTCACAAAGAGTCAGACACGATTGAGTGACTAACACTTTCCAACTTTTCACTTTCATACCTGCTACATATGTAGAAAATAGCTTTTCTTTTCCAGAATATTCTGGACTATGTTATCCCAAACTTGGATATCTGAAATCACCCCTTTTCTCACTGAAATGACTTTCTCCAGCTTCACAGGGTAGAAATGGCTGGAAAGAATCTCACTCGGGCCTCCATTCTCAGATATTCTATCACTTGCCTGGGGTTCTGGATTATTCCTAGTTGGTCTCTGCCCTCCTCCAGTCTTACCTCCTCCACTTGGCCCTAGGTTTCTTAATATACAGATCTGACTCCATCCCAGCTCTTTACAAAACCTCTCAATGCCTCCTCATTCACCTAGAGAAGAGTCCCCAACCTCCTTGGAAGGGGATGCATTTATTTCCCACACTTTGTCTTTCCGATTCCTACCCACCCTCCTTCCATCCCTCTCCCTTTCTCTCTCTTTTTGGCCTTCACACCTTCTTTTTGGCTTATCTCTTCAGGATTCCTCACCTCGAACTCTGATAACAACACACTATACTTTTCCCTAATGCTTTCACTCATGCTATAATATTCTCTACTTTAAACCCCTGCTCTTCTGGATGAAAGCCATATAGCCTTTAGGATTCAATTCATATAGTATCAAGAAGCCTTTCTGCACCACACCCCCAGGCTAGGTTCAGGGGTTAGGTATCCTTCTTTGGTACAGCAAGTTCCCTACATACGGAGGAGTTCTGTTCCAAAAGCATGCTCATAAGTCCAATTTGTCCGTAAGTCCAACACAGTTAGTCTAGGTACCTAACACCATCGGCTATACAGTACTGACCTGTAATATAGGTTTATAATATTTTCACACAAATAATACATAAAAACAAACACAAAAATACAGAAAATATTTTTAATCTTACAGCACCCAAAAGCACGACCATTTGTAGAGGATGTACACGTGTGACAACGTACGCCAGACATGCGAACTAACTTATGTGACTGGACACGTGAATACACATTTGCATCTTTGAAAGTTCACAATTTGAAGGTTCTTATGTAGAGGACTTCCTGTACTCTCTAAATGCTCTGAGCTTATGTAGAGGACTTCCTGTACTCTCTAAATGCTCTGAGCAAATCTTAATCACTGAACTTGCTGTAGGATACTATATTTATTTGCATATGCGTCTCCTCTGCTCCAGCAGACTATGAGTTCCTCAATGGCAGAGGATGAATAATATTTCTTTTTTCCTGAATGCCCAGCATAGAGAATAGTACCATCATGGGCACTCAGTAAAAGTTAGCTGAATGTAAAAGTGAATAGGATTTCAAAAGGAGAAATCTGCTCTTGGTAGCTAATAAGGGCTAATGGAGATTCTACTAATAATACTAATATTTACTGAGCATTTACTATATGTCAGGATCCATGCTAAGCAATGCACACACATTATCAAATTTAATTCTCAATATAATCTTACAGGGTAGATATTATGTTTATACCCACTTATGGTAGATGTTGGGCTACCCTGGTGCTTCAGATGGTGAAGATTCTGCCTGCAATGCCAGAGANATATGTCAGGATCCATGCTAAGCAATGCACACACATTATCAAATTTAATTCTCAATATAATCTTACAGGGTAGATATTATGTTTATACCCACTTATGGTAGATGTTGGGCTACCCTGGTGCTTCAGATGGTGAAGATTCTGCCTGCAATGCCAGAGATCTGGGTTTAATTCCTGGGTCAGGAAGACCCCCTGGAGAAGGCAATGGCAACCCACTTCAGTATTCTTGCCTGGATAAGTCCATGGACAGAGGAGCCTGGCAGGCTACAGTCCATAGGGTCACAAAGAGTCAGACATGACTGGCAATTAAGCAGCAGCAGCAGCACGGAGGTGCCAATGGCGCCCAGTGAATCATATGTCTCGGGAGCCATGCCCTTGTGACTCGCTTTGATCAAAAGGAGACCCAAAAATGTGACATGTGTAAAGATTTGACAAATGACAGTGCAGAGGGTCTTTCCTTATTCAAATATTTCTGACAACCCTGAAAAAACTTGGACCAGCTTCCTTGAAGGTGAGCAAACACACAGAAAGAGGCTCAGTCGACAGCCAGTACCAACAGCTAAGCATGTGTGAGGCCATTTTGGATTACCCACCCTCGGTTGAGCCACTGACTGCATCAGACGGGTGATGCGAGGACCACCCAGCTTATACCAATCCAGACTCTCCCAAAGAATGACGACTAACAAAACGGCGGTGGTCTCAGGGTCGCTAAGTTTTGGGTGTTAGTTACATGGCAGAGGTTATTAACTGAAATATATCCACCTCTGGAAAAATGCTATGCTAGCAAGCAAAACCAATGGAGAAGATAAGAAGCAAAACAAATGGAGATAGAATTAAAAGACAAAATAGCATGAAGTTCTTTAGAGTTCTTTAATAAGTACAGTGCTGACGTCATCCCTTCTTAATTGTAGTACTGTTGGAACAGTGCTAAACATAGAGTTAGAAAACCTGAATTTCAAGCCCAGCGCTACTCCTGAGAAGCCTTGTGAATGCGACAGATCACTCAACCTCTTGGAATCTGAACTTCTTTATCAGCAAAGTAGAGCGATATGCATGTAAACATATTTTTACAGGGCTGGTGGAAAAATCCAAAGTATATAACAAACTGTCCAAATGGGAGTATTAATGTGATTGAAATTAGTTAATAACTTTGGCTCACAACAATGACTAACAATTCACCCCCGAGCCAACAGAAGCAGGGGAGACAGTGAGGGAAATTTGGAAGTTAAACTGTCATCATGTTTCCATGGATCAAATAATGTTTCTCTAGTAGGTATTTCAACACTTTTTGTATTAGTGCTATCTTTTCATTTTCTTGTAGAAGGTGGTCTTCGCTATCTCATGAAACTGTTTTCTTTTTTCCCCTGGTATTTATAATCTGGTTTCACAGCATCCACTACAGACTGGGTGATAACTGATCTCAAAGCACTTGGCCAGGAGTGTGGAGACTTGCTCGGTCTCTACTTCTAAACAGCTTTGGGATCTTGTCCCTTAAACTTCCTGAGCCTGATTTTCTACCTGTAAAATATGAGAGTAATGACATTTACTGAAATTCCACCACTAGGGTTCAAGAGAGACAAATGTGACACTGTGTGTGGATATGTCTTGAAACTGACTATACCCTGCACAATGTCAAGGTAGCAGCAAGTAGAAAAAGCCCAATGATTAGAAGTATTTATTTATTTAGCAGTATTTGTACTGAGAAAATGCCCAGGCACTGGACCATGTGGTAGGTTTTGCAAGGGGAAAATGGGGAAACTAACAATTTTGAGGTGCAAGATTTTTCGCCTGTCTCCACATAATTAATAAGGGCCTCCCTGGTGGCTCAGAGAGTAAAGAATCTGCTTGTAATGCAGGAAACCCAGGTTGGATCCCTGGGTTGGGAGGATCCCTGGGAGAAGGAAATGGCTACCCATTTCAGTATACTTGCCTGGAGAATCTTATGGACAGAAGGGCCTGGTAGGCTACAGTCCACAGTGTAGCAACGAGTCAGACATGACTGAAGTGACTCAGCATGCACACACGCACTTAATTTAAATGGCTGAACTGGATCACAATAAACTGTGGAAAATTCTGAAAGAGATGGGAATAGCAGACCACCTAACCAGCCTCTTGAGAAATCTGTATGCAGGTCAGGAAGCAACAGTTAGAACTGGACATGGAACAA
Source organism: Oreotragus oreotragus (assembly GCA_006410675.1). Lineage (NCBI taxonomy): Eukaryota > Metazoa > Chordata > Mammalia > Artiodactyla > Bovidae > Oreotragus > Oreotragus oreotragus. Next base: position 170,757 of record SJYX01009098.1, on the reverse strand, counting down.
CAGACTGGTTCCAAAAAGGAATACATCAAACCCTGCTTATTTAACTTACATGCAGAGTACATCATGAGAAACGCTGGACTGGAAGAAACACAACCTGGAATCAAGATTGCCAGGAGAAATATCAATAACCTCAGATATGCAGATGACATCACCCTTATGGCAGAAAGTGAAGAGGAGCTAAAAAGCCTCTTGATGAAAGTGAAAAAGGAGAGCTAAAAAGCTGGCTTAAAGCTCAACATTCAGAAAACGAAGATCATGGCATCTGGTCCCATTACTTCATGGCAAATAGATGGGGAAACAGTGGAAACAGTGTCAGACTTTATCTTTTTGAGCTCCAAAGTCACTGCAGATAGTGACTGTAGCCATGAAATTAGAAGACGCTTACTCCTTGGAAGAAAAGTTATGACCAACCTAGATAGCATATTCAAAAACAGAGACATTACTTTGTCGACTAAGGTCCATCTAGTCAAGGCTATGGTTTTTCCAGTGGTCCTGTATGGATGTGAGAGTTGGACTGTAAAGATGGCTGAGCACTGCAGAATTGATGCTTTTGAACTGTGGTATTGGAGAAGACTCTTGAGAGTCCCTTGGACTGCAAGGAGATCCAACCAGTCCATTCTGAAGATCAACCCTGGGATTTCTTTGGAAGGAATGATGCTAAAGCTGACACTCCAGTACTTTGGCCACCTCATGAGAAGAGTTGACTCATTGGAAAAGACTCGGATGCTGGGAGGGATTGGGGGCAGGAGGAGAAGGGGACGACCGAGGATGAGATGGCTGGATGGCATCACGGACTCGATGGACGTGAGTCTGAGTGAACTCNTGTGTGTGGATATGTCTTGAAACTGACTATACCCTGCACAATGTCAAGGTAGCAGCAAGTAGAAAAAGCCCAATGATTAGAAGTATTTATTTATTTAGCAGTATTTGTACTGAGAAAATGCCCAGGCACTGGACCATGTGGTAGGTTTTGCAAGGGGAAAATGGGGAAACTAACAATTTTGAGGTGCAAGATTTTTCGCCTGTCTCCACATAATTAATAAGGGCCTCCCTGGTGGCTCAGAGAGTAAAGAATCTGCTTGTAATGCAGGAAACCCAGGTTGGATCCCTGGGTTGGGAGGATCCCTGGGAGAAGGAAATGGCTACCCATTTCAGTATACTTGCCTGGAGAATCTTATGGACAGAAGGGCCTGGTGGGCTACAGTCCACAGTGTAGCAACGAGTCAGACATGACTGAAGTGACTCAGCATGCACACACGCACTTAATTTAAATGGCTGAACTGGATCACAATAAACTGTGGAAAATTCTGAAAGAGATGGGAATAGCAGACCACCTAACCAGCCTCTTGAGAAATCTGTATGCAGGTCAGGAAGCAACAGTTAGAACTGGACATGGAACAACAGACTGGTTCCAAAAAGGAATACATCAAACCCTGCTTATTTAACTTACATGCAGAGTACATCATGAGAAACGCTGGACTGGAAGAAACACAACCTGGAATCAAGATTGCCAGGAGAAATATCAATAACCTCAGATATGCAGATGACATCACCCTTATGGCAGAAAGTGAAGAGGAGCTAAAAAGCCTCTTGATGAAAGTGAAAAAGGAGAGCTAAAAAGCTGGCTTAAAGCTCAACATTCAGAAAACGAAGATCATGGCATCTGGTCCCATTACTTCATGGCAAATAGATGGGGAAACAGTGGAAACAGTGTCAGACTTTATCTTTTTGAGCTCCAAAGTCACTGCAGATAGTGACTGTAGCCATGAAATTAGAAGACGCTTACTCCTTGGAAGAAAAGTTATGACCAACCTAGATAGCATATTCAAAAACAGAGACATTACTTTGTCGACTAAGGTCCATCTAGTCAAGGCTATGGTTTTTCCAGTGGTCCTGTATGGATGTGAGAGTTGGACTGTAAAGATGGCTGAGCACTGCAGAATTGATGCTTTTGAACTGTGGTATTGGAGAAGACTCTTGAGAGTCCCTTGGACTGCAAGGAGATCCAACCAGTCCATTCTGAAGATCAACCCTGGGATTTCTTTGGAAGGAATGATGCTAAAGCTGACACTCCAGTACTTTGGCCACCTCATGAGAAGAGTTGACTCATTGGAAAAGACTCGGATGCTGGGAGGGATTGGGGGCAGGAGGAGAAGGGGACGACCGAGGATGAGATGGCTGGATGGCATCACGGACTCGATGGACGTGAGTCTGAGTGAACTCCGGGAGACGGTGATGAACAGGGAGGCCTGGTGTGCTGCGATTCATGGGGTCACAAAGGGTCGGACATGACTGAGCGACTGAATTGAACTGAACTGAACTGGATTCAAATCCTAATTGGCCTCCCTCCAAAGCCTGGGCTTCTTGTATAGTTCTGGACAGCCTCTAGATGGAAACTTCTCAGCCCCGCAGGAAAGCAAGATTATTGGCCAGGTAGTTCACCATTAAATGGGGTCACCAGCTTGTGGCTAAAGAAACAGATGATCAAAAAAGTGCTGGGGGAGAAATGGCCTGTTTACAGACACAGCTTAATTAATTAGTCAACTCAGATGAGGCAGAAGAGGCCAGTTTCCAGATGCCTGACATGCAGGATTAATTAGCAGAGAGGCACCTGTCCCCAGCCCTGGATTTCTGTCCAGAGCACATGGTGGGATTAAATGACTATATTGCCTCAGTGTGCCTGTGTGTGTGTGTGTGTGTTAGTCTCTCAGTGGCGTTTGACTCTTTGAGACTCCATGGACTGTAGCTCACCAGGCTCCTCTGTCCGTGGGATTCTCCAAGCGAGAATACTCAAGTGGGTTGCCATTTCTTACTCCAGGGGTTCTTCCCAACCCAGGGATTGAACACTGTCTCCTGCATTGCAGGCAGATTCTTTACCACCTGAGCTACCAGGGAAACTCCCAGCGCCCCTCATGTAACTGAACTAAAGCCACTTGACTGGAAAAAAAACACAAAACCCACTTCATTGAAAATGATAAATTGAAAAGACTCCACCAACTAAAGCTTCAAGTGTAGTCCAGAAAAGAAAGCGGTTTCCAGTGTTTCTAGTTCAAGAGACAAAAGGTCAGAGCAATTCCAAATCTGCGCCTATGAAGGAAGTAAAGTGGAAACATCCTAATTCCTTCTAAGAGAAGCCACCAGTTCACTGCCACTATCTGCGTGGTTACAGTGGAAGTGTGTCCAGGAAAAGCTAAAGCGCCCAGGCCACTGCTTCCATTTTCCAGTTCATTTCTGCTTATTTAAGGGATATTTCATGTTGTGCTCAGTCGTGTCTGACTCTTTTGTGACCCCATGGACTGTAGCCCACCAGGCTCCTCTGTCCAAGTAATTTTACAGTAAAGAATCCTGGAGTGGGTTGCCATTTCCTCCTCCAGGTGATCTTCCTGACCCAGAGATTGAACCCAAGTTTCTTGCCTCTCCTGCATTGGCAGATGGATTCCTTACCACTGTGTCATCTGGGAAGCCCATTTAAAGGATAAAGGGTGATTTAGAAAAAAGGGATTTACTATACTTACTTGAGTTACAGTAAATATAAAGTACAGTTATCCTTTGATATCCATGGGATATTGGCTCCAGGACTGCCTCCTCTCCTCCCATCCCCGGGACCCAAATCCAGGGATGCTCAGATGATCAAATCCCTTATATAAAATAACATAGTACAGTTAGTGCTCAGATCCTCAGATACGGCGGGCCAACTGTATGTGTGAAATCTGTTGGGATCACAACAAAGGGGGAATGGGTCAGCCTAGGGAAATAAATAATATGGAGTCAGTGTTAAACGCCATGTGTACTGTTCTGGCTTTCCTGTGACCTCATGAGTCACAGTCACTTTCCAGGAATGAGTCCCTTCTCTGCTTCCGCACTTAACATTTCCAAAGGGTTCTAAAAGTGCTCCTAATTCATTGTTTATGCTTCTGTCAGTGAATTTCCATGCATTCTGCAGTTGTTTGGGACTTGTCCTCCGCCTAATTAAGCAGAGGAAGTTAATGAGGTATGCAGTGCATTCATGTCACTCAGTGAATAGAACATGAAGTACACGGGGAAAGATAGCGACGGGTCAGGGCAAAGAGTCAGGGAGGCTTGAGGGTTGGGACTGGGCTTAGCGTGGAGGGAAGGAGAGACCAGGTTAGATTCCATGAAGGGGTGGAGGTGGTAAGGGTAGACTCTTAGATCTGAAAATGATCTAGAGAGATTCAGTGCTTTTCAACCAGGCTGTATGTGAAAATCACCTGTAAAGCTATTAAAATGGTGATCTCTGGGACTTTTCTGGTAGCCCAGTGGTTAAGACTTTACCTTCCAATGCAGGGGTTTCGGGTTTGATCCCTTGTTGGGGAGCTAAGATCTCACATGCCTCGCAGCCAAAAATCCAAAAAAATAAAACAGAAGTAGTATTGTAACAGATTCAATAAAGATTTAGCCCCATAAAAAATGCTGATTCTTGGGCCCTGTCCCCAACCTCAATCTTGGAATTTCAGGATGTAGTCTAAACATAGTATTATTAACAATCTCCCAAGTAGATTCCCACATGCAGCAAGACTGAGGTCCACTCATCTGTGGTGAGATGGCTGGATGGCATCACCGAATCAATGGCCATGAGTCTGAGGAAACTCCGGGAGATGGTGAAGGACAGGGAAGCCTGGCGTGCTATAGTCCGTGGGGTCGCAAAGAGTCGGACACGGCTCAGCAGCTGAACAACAGCAGCAGCATCTATGGCGACCTCTTCATTTTACTGAGGGGGAAATTCGGGAACAGACGTGGGGAAGCAAAGGAGAGAGCCAGTGGGGGCCAAAGGTGGTAGCGGACGTTTCACTCAGTTGCCCTGAGCAGCCTCACTCTGCATCCACAGATTCGATCTGGCTTTAAGGGAAAGGCATTTCTCAGAACCTGGGATCCTTCCCTTTGTCAGGCTGTCACACTTGGGCATGCCTTTGTTAACAGGAAGTGAAGCTGAGGGAATTTACACCAGTGATGCTCAAAATGCAGTCCACATGGCAGCCTCATCAGCATCACTTGGGAGCTTGTTAACAAGCCACGTTCTCAGGCTTCACTCCAGACCCCATGAATCAGCAACTGTGGGGGCAGGGGGTGGAACCCAGAAATCTGGGTTATAACATACCTGAAGCACATTGATGTTAAAGAACCACTGATTTAGAGCATCAGTTTTCAAAAGCGGGTCTTTAGCGGCAGGAAGTTGAGTGGGTGCGGATGGCAGTAAGAGGCTCATGAGGACACTGACCCCTGCAACTGAGGATGAAGGATGGCTGGGTTTTCTTTGGACGAATCACGGACCGCAGGGTAAAACACATAATGTCTGTCTACAATGAGGATTTTGATATTTACCATGTGTCACCTGCCTGGCTACAGCTAACTGGTGAAAATAAAATGCCTTTTCTTCCCTTGAAGAGCTGTGATGTCAAACTGATACATTCCTGCTTTGATTAAAGCTCCAGTTTTGCCTATGATAGGGGTTATTTCAGTACCCTACCTGCTGTTAACTTTAGTATTTGTATTTCAACCCTTGATTATGTCTCATAATAGATAATAAGGAAATTCATATAATAGTAAAAAGATAACATTTTATCTGCTCGTACCCAGTCAATGACACCAGCACTCATCCCCAAATACCCTCCCCAACTTGTTTCTCATTCTCCCTTGGCTCAGGGCCCTTCTCAGCGCCTACCACACAGCTGTTGACAAGAGGAATGTGCTGAGATGATGGAAGAGCCAGGTCACAGCAGATAATCCATTTAGGGATAATAAAAAATGTGTGTCACACTTCGCTGACCATGTCAGTTCTGAGCTCCTGTACACACAGAAGAGATCCTTCATCCCCAAGATGGATTTCTAAGCAAAATGAAAAGCCCATATGATTTGACCATGTTCCTACTCATGTTTTAACTCACCCTACAATAAAACATAGAGATAAGCTCTCTGACCGACACCTCTTCATTGATCACGTGGGCTGGGCCAGGTTGCGTGTGAGACCCAATGGGGGATATAGAAGACACTTGACACAGACTCTGCTTTCAAGAAGCTTACAGTCATGCCTCGGGGTCCACTAGGAAACGGTTCCAGAGCCCACCAAAGATACCATATCTGTGAATGCTCAAGCCCCTGAGTTGGGCCTCACATCTGCAGGGACCACATTTGTGGGTTCAAACAACCCCAGTTGGCTGGACTCATTCTTGGTTGAATCTGAGGACAGAGAACCCAAAGAAACGGAGGGCTGATGGCACAATAAAACGGAGGAAAAAGCAATACACATACTGAAAACCACCTTACAGCATCTGGTGTATCAGCTCTGTAACAAATAATCTCTTAAGTGTTTTATAACTCCAACACAATAGAATTCCATTTCTAATTCATGTAACTGCACTGAGGAGGCCAGAGCAGCCTCCTCCATGTAGGTATTTGGGGCCAGTGGAGACTCTTCCATCTTCAACAGGAGGCTTTCAAGATCCCCATGGAGGTGTTTCCCTTGCAGCCAGACAGACAGAAGGAGCAGAGTTGAGTTTGTGGGGGAGGATTTTATGACACCCATTGCTTCTGTTCATGTTGCATTGGTGGGCCATTAGTCACAAGGCCACGCCTAACTAGAAGAGAATCTGGAAAAGAGAGTCCAGTTGTCTGCCCCAGGATGAAGAGCAAACACATTTTGGTAAACAGTGACACCCTCTGCCATACTGAGCATGGTTGGGGAGGGAGTGTGAGGCTCAGGTGTAGGGAGATTGGTAAACGCTTGCTCTATATATGATAGTCTTGTTTCATTGCTTCCAATTTTCATGTTTTATTTTTTTAATTAATTATTTTAATTGGAGGCTAATTACTTTACAATACTGCAGTGGTTTTTGTCATACATTTACATGAATCAGCCATGGGTGTACATGTGTTCCCTCTATTCTGAATTTTGAAGATCTCTGTACTTATGGCTACTTCCTGGATTTTCCCAGACCTCTAGGGAATACCATTCGGTACAGTCCACACCAGGGATGGGTATTATTATGATGCTTCTTGATATCTTTACATCCCTCCTTTCAGCCAGTAACTCATTATTTAATGCCAATGCTTGAAAAACACTTTGGTGTTGGCACTTATCAGGAAGTGATGGATTTCATTTTGGTGCCTGGGCCAAGAGTGGTCCAGTAAGGCAGGACACTGAATGAATGTGTGTTCTGGGACCTGATGGGATGTTAATGCTAAAAGGAGATTTAAAAATTCAGAGGCAAATGGCATTATTTCATTATTTTTAAAGGCTGACTAATATTCCATTGTGTATATATATACATATTCTTTATTCATTCACCTGTCGATGGACATTTAGGTTGCTTTCATGTCTTGGCCATTGTACACAGTGCTGCAGTGAACACTGGGGTGCATGTCATTTGCAGCAACATGAATGGATGTAGAGATTGTCATATTGAGTGAAGTAAGTCAGAGAAATAGAATTATCATAGGATATCCCTTAAATGTGGAATCTAAAAGAAATTATACAAATGAACTTACTTACAAAACAGAAAGAGACTCACAGACTTAGGGAACAAGCTTATGGTTACCAGTGGGGAAGGATGGGAGGAAGGGTTAGTTAGGGAGTCTGGGATGGATGTGTCCACATTGCCATATTTAAGATGGAAAACCAACAAGGTCCTACTGTTAGCATAGGAACTCTGCTCAATGTTATGTGGCAGCATGGATGGGAGGAGAGTTTGGGGGAGAATGGATATGTAGATACATGGCTGAGTTCCATTGCTGTCCACCTGAAACTATCACAATACTGTTAATCAGCTATATTCCAAAATAAAATAAAAAGTTAAAACAGTGTAGAGAAATATGAGAAAACAAATCTCTTCACATGGAAGAGTGCAGGATGATGAAATAGTGTGCAGGATGATGAAACAGTCTGCAGGGCTAAAGAGGGACTGGAAATGGAGAGAGGGCCATTTGCACTTTTTCCTGTTTTTTTACAAAGAAGGGAAATCAATAGACTCTCCTTAAGAGCTCCCTCTGGGCAAAGACCAGATACCTATCTCATTTTCCCCCTTGCTACCCTGCCAGCACTTTCCCAGATACCACTTTATTAGCTCAGGGTACAGGGAGGAGCAGAAGAAGATGGAAAAGCAGTGCACATCTGGGCTCACAACACCTCCCCCCACCTGCTGCTTTTCTGCAGAGATAATTGTCTAATTGGAATCAACAGACACTCATCATCTGCTGCAAACAGCAGATGTAAGTAGTCATCAAAAGACTGAGTGTGAGCACAGAAGAACTGGCAAACGTGTGAACCTGGGCTCTTTAACTTGGTGCCCTGAATATAGCCGTTTGCTTGCTTTAAGTAAGACATTCTGCTTCACCTAGACAGTGGCAGGGAGGAAATGAGTATGTGCTTGAGTTCCCATGCGTTATGCTGGGGAAAATATTTTACACCTCTGGCATTTGATGGTAGAAACGCAAGCTCAGGAAAAAACTTTCATCTACCAACAGTTAGAGTACAAGTTTTTGTTCATTCCTTCATTCAAGAACTATACAGCACTTAGAACACAGGCACTTTTCTAGGTTCTGAGGACAGAGGTGAACAATCCACTCCCTGCCCACCAGAAGTTTACACTCCAGTGAGGGAGAGAGACAGTAGGCAAGCATATAACAGAGGGTCAGTTGGAGCGACGTGCTACTAAGAAAATTAAATGTGGGAAAGAGGAAGGTGTATGATGGGACACAGGGTGGTCAGGGAGGTTTTCTCCAAAGAGGTGGCATTTGGGCAGACACTTGTATGAAGTGAGGGTCCTGTGAATACCTAAAGGAAGAGAATTTCAGGTGGAATTCTGAACGGGCATCAATCTTGCAATGGCATCTTCCTTGGAGTGTTTAAGGGACAGGAAGTCGGCCAATATGACAGGAGCTAGAGAATCTGATGGGAGAGCGGCAGGAAATGAGTCTGGTGGGACCATGTAGTGAGGCTTTGGACCATCTGTGTTTGGTGGACAGCTGTTGCAGGGTTCCGAGCAGGTCACTGACATGAAATGTTCTGTTTTGAATGTACCACTGTGGCTGTTACATAGAGCACTGACTCTGGCAGGAGTAGACGGAGTGTCAGGTGAGGAGATGGTGGTGAGTTTGACCATGGTGGTGTAATAAAGGGAGTGTGAACTGGTTAGTTTCAGGATACATTTGGAAGGTAAAGATGACAGGACTTGCTGACACATGATATGAGATGGAGAGAAAGAGAGGAACAAAAGATGACTCTGGGGTTTGGGGTCTGGGCCATGGGTGAATGGTGACGCCATCTATTAAGACCTTGTACAGCTGAATATTACTCAGCCATAAAAAGGAATGAAATAATGCCATTTATAGCAACACAGACCTAGAGGTTATCATATTAAGTGAAGTAAGTCACACAAAGACAAATGTCAAATGATATCACTTATATGTGGAAACTAAAAAAAACATGATGGAAATGAACTTATTCAAAAACAGAATTATATCCACAGACATAAAAAATAAACTTATGGTTACCAAAAGAGATAGCAGAGGGGGCAGGGGATAAATTAGGAGTTTGGGATAAATATGTGTGTGACAACATTGTAAATTAACTGTACTTCAATAAAAAATACAGGTCATGGACAAGAAATTGATGTGTTCTGAAAGCTAAGTCATGCATAAGAAGAGGTGCAAAGTTAGAGACTTGGGGGCACAGGGTGGCTTCCTGAGCAACTGAGGTTTAGGTTGAAACCTGGGGGAAGAAATTCCATTCATAATTATGCTCACACTCCTCTTTATTTCTGGTCATGACACTCGTGGCCCACACTGAGCAGGTTAAAAAAGATATGTGCATAGAAAAGGACAATGAAAAAAAGAATTGTGCATCTGTGTACATTTCCTTAGGAAAAACATCACTGAGTCCTTTTCAATGAGATGTTCCATCTTTGGTAAAGTTCTGGCATCCATCAGTGAAAGGAAATGTCAGAATTTCCATACATTTTGCATCTGCAGCAAGAAACGGTTCATGGCTTAGTCAGCATTTTCTCAAAACAATAGTCATGGCACTGAGCCTTATCTAAGCTAAGAAACCATTATCCTTCATAACCTAAGTGTAAATGGGCCCCTGATAAAAAGGTTTACTAGTTTTCCTCCCTGTTTAGGTCAGTAGATGCTTAATATACATAGAAGCTGGACATATGAAGATGCCTGTTCACATAGTCCATCAAATAAATATTTCAGCATTCTTTTCCTTTTCCCTTCTACTTTGGGTGCCAAATCACTAAAGTCCAAGTGGCATCAGTAAATTGTATCACTAACTCAAACAGAACCTGTTTAAGAGTTGAGGCCAAAATGATGTCACTGGCCTGTAAATAAGTATACAGGTCTGACTGGCAAATGGGACTTAAAAGACACAAGATCAGATTTCCCACTGAAATGGGAAAGAAGGCTTCTACTCTTCAGAGAGACCTGCTGTCATCTTTCCACTGTCCCAGATGGTGAGAGTTATGTACTCCTTGACCTGAGCCAAAGACGATGTAAGAGAAAATAAAGGGATAAACAAGATCTGCCCAAGGAAACTGAGCAAAAGCCCATCTCCAGTGGCTTAAGTACACAAAACAAACTTTCCAGACAAGGACATCTCCCTTGACCCTGTTTTCTAGAGTATGGTATATAAGATAACTGAAAAAAAAAAAAAAAAAAAACCTGACAACAACAAAAT
>SJYX01009098.1:103874-149421 GCA_006410675.1 Oreotragus oreotragus | reverse complement strand
ATTGATATTTCTCCCGGCAATCTTGATTCCAGCTTGTGTTTCTTCCAGTCCAGCATTTCTCATGATGTACTCTGCATAGAAGTTAAATAAGCAGGGTGACAATATACAGCCTTGATGTACTCCTTTTCCTATTTGGAACCAGTCTGTTGTTTCATGTCCAGTTCTAACTGTTGCTTCCTGACCTGCATACAGATTTCTCAAGAGGCAGGTTAGGTGGTCTGGTATTCCCATCTCTTTCAGAATTCTCCACAGTTTATTGTGATCCACACAGTCAAAGGCTTTGGCATAGTCAATAAAGCAGAAATCAATGTTTTTCTGGAACTCTCTTGCTTTTTCCATGATCCAGTGGATGGTGGCAATTTGATCTCTGGTTCCTCTGCCTTTTCTAAAACCAGCTTGAACATACCTCAACTAAAATCACCAGATTTGTGGAAATTTGTTTCATAGCAGTAGAAATCTACTATAATTCCTCTTTCTATTTTATAGAAGAGAAAAGCAAGCTTTGAAGACGTAAATATGCAAGCTTTTGAGAAATTAAGTGACTTTCGTCAAGGTTACAAAGCCAGTGAACAGCAGAACTCATATTTCAACTTAAGTCTCCGTAAAGCTAAAGGTCAAATGCTTTCCAATACAGCATGATGTCTTTCCACACTTTTCTTCTCATTCACTGGCACTGTTGATGAAATATCACCACATTTGGCTTATGATATGACCTCTGGCAGTTATGAACCTCTAGTGGATATGGTCTTGAAGGTTAAAACGAAAGACCTGAAGTATAATAGCGTGTTCCTTGCCTCCCTGGCCTTGATGTAGAAGAACGCTGTTTACTCTTCACCCTTGAGGGAGAGAAGGCCAAATGGGGAAGCTTAGAATGGAGGAGGCTGTCTGACTAGCCCCAGAGAGATAGGTTCTCACCCACTCAAAAGGGAATTAAATAAATGTTCTCCAAAAAAGAATGGCTCCACCTGGGAAAAAAAAGCTCTGAGAATCACGATAATGAGTTTCCCACCAGGAGTACCCCGGAGGCAGAAGCCTGGGGCTGATGAATAAGGTTCGGTCAATGCTGGGTAACAATGAATCCCCCCAGCTTCACTTCAATAATGTTTGGCTTGGGTTGGATGAAAGGACGATGGCAGGAGGCTGACTTTGAGTTTGACAAGTCAAGGAGCGTTGGTTCAGATATCTTAGGGGCTGTTTGTTTGATGTGGATTATAGCAGCTGAAATTTCATTGGTTAGGCTTGGCTGGGCCTGTCTGCTGTTGGGCAGAATTGGACTGTACTTTATATGTGCCTTGCTTAAATTACTGGAACTGTAATAAACTAAGTGTATCAAAATCTTGACATGCCAAATTACATGGGAGCATAGAGGGAGCAGCATAAATCTTAGCTCTCCCCAACCCATCATAATGCTCAGTTTCTATAGCACAGCTTCAGAAAGAGCTCAACAAACAGTTAAGAACCTATCGCACGCCAGGCCCAGGGCTGGGTACTGTGAGGCGAACAGGGGTGAGACACAGCCCTAAGTACCCCCGCCCAGAGTCTATAACCCAGTAAGACAGAGAAGGGTGTACATTAGTAACTAAGCAGACTTCCCAGTGGTTGGAACTGGTCCTCTCTAGAGCAGGCAAGAAGGAAGAGCACTGCCAGCCTCAGCTCTAATGTAATCAACTAGGGAACACTAAGCCACCTGGAAGACCAGGTGTGTGTGTTAGTAGCTTAAGTCATGTCCAGCTCTTTGTGACCCCATGGAGCCCACCAGGCTCCTCTGTCTAAGAAATTCTCCAGGCAAGCGTACTGGAGTAGGTTGCCTTTTCCTACTTCAGGGGATCTTCCTGACCCAGGGCTCGAGCCTGGGTCTCCTGCATTGTGGGCAGATTCTGAGCATCTGAGCACCCTGCATCTAGCCACCAGAGAAGAGAAGACCAGGTAGCAGGTATGAAAGGCCTAAGGGACAAACTGTCATTTGCTATGAGAATTCCTAGAATTTCAGATTCCCTCCCACTGCCTCGAAGGAAACAGCCTCTTCCTGGATGAAAGATCTTATTGCAGGGACCTCCTGTGACAGCAGGCAGGGTCTAGTTGAAAAGGGGTGTGAGATCAGTGAACACTTCTGGACTTTATTATCTTCACCTTCCAAGAAAAAGGCATATATAGGTAGTGTTCAGTGAGAACTTCAGAATGCATATAACAAAGCCCTGACCTGGAGGATCTGATGATTGAGAAAGACTAAATTACATACTAAATAAAAAACCTAAGAGGCACAGGAAATGTGGGAGCCTTAGGGCTGAATGTCCTTGTGAGTCCAGCATTCTCCTTTAACTTATTAGGATATTGGTTTTAACATAAATGCCTTGTGCGGTTGATTTCACAAGGGAGAGAAGAATAAGAGACAAAAAATAAATAATCTGGGGAGAGTAACACAACAGACAGCCATACTAGCTTTCATTAAGCTCTGGTTTGAAAAGTCCCCAGAAGAGGCTGTTGGGAAAATATTCTGAAAGAAGAGGCTCATGTTCCTCATCAGCTAAGCTGCCCTAGTTGTTCAAACCTCTGGCCCTCTGTTTTCTCACTTGTAAACCTAAGGGGTTAGAGACATATTCTGAGTACCCATCTAGTTCTAATAGTTGAACATTTACATGTGGATGAGAGCTATAGGATTAAGGATTCAAAAATTATGCATGTTATTATGGCCTTTCTTAGATAACCAGCAATTCCCTTCTGGGAGGCTTTCACTGGTGGTCTCTGAGCATTCACCATGAGCCACGATCTGTGATAGAAGTTCCCCACTCTGGATTCTCCCAATTGATTCTTAATTCAAGAACTCCCCTTACAAATAAAGCAGAAATGGTCACCTCAGTCACCTTCTCAGTGAGGACTTCAGCTACTTATCTAAAATTTCAACACCTTCCCTGTTACACTTCAAATGTCCTTCATTCACTTTATCTCTTTTGCATTTATCTCTTTCTAACACACTATATGGGCTTCCCCAATGGCTATGAGGTAAAGAACCTGTCTGCACTGCAGGAGACATGGGTTTGATCCCTGGTTCTGGAAGATGCCTTGGAGGAGGAAATAACAGTCTACTTGAGTATTCTTATTCCTGTCTGGAGAATCCCATGGACAGAAGAGCCTGGCGGGTTACAGTCCGAAGGGCTGGAAAAAGTCTGACATAATTGAGCGACTGAAAACAACAGCATACAATATAATTTACTTAGCTCCATTGTTTTCTATCACCCCATCTATAAAGGATATTCCATAAGAGCAGAGATTTTTGTCTTTTGGGTTTGTGACCAAATCTTAGTGCTAGAGGACTATATAAGAGCCTGGTGCAACAGTTCAGTTCAGTTCAGTTGCTCAGTCATGTCCGACTCTTTGCGACCCCATGAACTGCAGCACGCCAGGCCTCCCTGTCCATCACCATCTCTGGAGTTAACTCAAACTCACGTCCATCGAGTTGGTGATGCCATCCAGCCATCTCATACTCTGTCGTCCCCTTCTCCTCCTGCCCCCAGTCCCTCCCAGCATCAGGGTCTTTTCCAATGAGTCAACTTTTCTCATGAGGTGGTCAAAGTACTGGAGTTTCAGCTTTAGCATCATTCCTTCCAAAGAAATTCCAGGGCTGATCTTCTTCAGAATGGACTGGTTGGATCTCCTTGCAGTCCAAGGGACCCTCAAGAGTCTTCTCCAACACCACAGTTCAAAAGCATCAATTCTTCGGCACTCAGCCTTCTTCACAGTCCAACTCTCACATCCATACATGACCACAGGAAAAACCATAGCCTTGACCAGACGGACCTTAGTCGGCAAAGTAATGTCTGTGCTTTTGAATATGCTATCTAGGCCAGTCATAACTTTTCTTCCAAGGAGTAAGTGTCTTTTAATTTCATGGCTGCAATAACCATCTGCAGTGATTTTGGAGCCCCCAAAATAAAGTCTGACACTGTTTCCACTGTTNGTTGGCAAAGTAATGTCTCTGCTTTTGAATATACTATCTAGGTTGGTCATAACTTTTCTTCCAAGGAGTAAGCGTCTTTTAATTTCATGGCTGCAGTCACCATCTGCAGTGATTTTGGAGCCCAGAAAAATAAAGTCTGACACTCTTTCCACTTTTTCCTATCTATTTCCCATGAAGTGATGGGACCAGATGCCATGATCTTCATTTTCTGAATGTTGAGCTTTAAGCCAACTTTTTCACTCTCCTCTTTCACTTTCATCAAGAGGCTTTTTAGCTCCTCTTCACTTTCTGCCATAAGGGTGGTGTCATATGCATACCTGAGGTTATTGATATTTCTCCCGGCAATCTTGTTTCCCGCTTGTGTTTCTTCCAGTCCAGCGTTTCTCATGATGTACTCTGCATATAAGTTAAATAAGCAGGGAGACAATATACATCCTTGATGTACTCCTTTTCCTATTTGGAACCAGTCTGTTGTTCCATGTCCAGTTCTAACTGTTGCTTCCTGACCTGCATACAGTTTTCTCAAGAGGCAGGTCAGGTGGTCTGGTATTCCCATCTCTCTTAGAACTTTCCACAGTTTATTGTGATTCACACAATCAAAGGCTTTGGCATAGTCAAAAAGCAGAAATAGATGTTTTTCTGGAACTCTCTTGCTTTTTCCATGATCCAGAGGATGTGATGTATATAGGTTATCACAATTCAAACAATAAAAATATATAATGATAAAAAGAGAGTGGCACCCCATCTCCCTGTCTTCTCAGAAAACCTAGGCACTTGGTGCCAAGACATAACTTCCTACTTATCAAAAGAGAAGTTTTATCTTTCCTTTGAGTAATGACAATATATATGTAATGTATAATATCTGCCAGCTTACATAAAAGGGTGAAATTTCTTCTTTGCAATCTCTTTAGCATGTTGTCTGTGATGCAACTGCAATCTGTTTCAATGCTTATTCAATAATAAAACTCCTTTCTCTGCTTAAAAAAATTAGAGTGAATGTCATAAAAGAAATGCAAGTTAAATTTCATAAATTTTTAAAATAAAATGATAAAAGGAATGTAGAAATACCAACATCATTTGTATTCAGTGTTTATTCAGCCTACTATATTAATCTAATGATTCCGTTAACTCCTAGCAATATCCAAGTTTTGGAATTTAGAAAAATGAATCTCAGATTGATGCAATCTATTTCAAGGGGGTGACACCTGCAAACTCTTTAAAAGTTTTATGGCTCACATAAATACACAGGCACGGTTCACAGGAGTGAAGGTGAAAGTCACTCAGTCATATCCAACTCTTTGCAACCCCATGGACGAGAGTCTGCCAGGCTCCTCTGTCCTTGGAATTCTTCAGGCAAGCATACTGGAATGGGAAGCCGTTCCCTTCTTCAGGGGAATTCTCCCAACTCAGGGATCAAACCCTGGTCTCCTAAACTGCAGGCAGATTCTTTACTGTCTGAGCCATGAGGGAAGCCCCCACATAAGTACAGGAGATTGAAAACCCATGGGGCCTATGCTTATCCAAGCAGTCAAGTGAGGCCCTCCTTGTCTGGACTGGCTGGCACTCCTGCTCATGAAGATGAACAGTATACTCCACAGCCATGAAAACTGAACCCTCCAGTCATATCCCTTTCAGTTTATCTCCCCACAGTACTTAGCCTAATATCAACAGGGTAGCTTCGATTTTTCCAAAGAAATAAATTTATTCCAGAGATAAGTGGGAGGCAAGTAACCAGAGTACAAAAGAAACACGCTTCTAGATCACAGATCCTTAATTTCACAGATTCACCATCACCTTTGCAGATAAATCAGTGTGCCAAATTCAACTCTACACTAGTTCTAAGATGCCTAGAAACAAGGTTTGATAGAAGTCATGTATAAGAAGGGAGAAATGATGGCTAACTTCAGCCAACTACCCTAAGCGATCACCCCTTTTATTCTTCAACACAACTCCTAAATTAAGCAGCATAAAGGGTTTAATCAAAGATAAAGCCTCTGTGCCAGGTAACCAAGCTGAGACTACTTACCTATGAAATGACAAGACTCTGGGTTTGAACACAAACTTTCTACCATCTTTCTGCTATCACTGCCTCGCAAAGGGGACTGAGTAATGGTCGTCATCCATCAGAGGACTTACTTTCTAGAGAAAATACTGTTGTTAGGCAGACTCTTTGAGAAAACATAAACATAAGTAAAAAACAAACGATGTCAGCTATATAGAGACATTTCCAGGATTTTAGAGTATGTCTATCTGAACTGATTCGTTTACATTTAATTGTTCTATTTATAAAATTCTTTTTATAAATCCACTGGAAAATAAATCTAACTTTTCAAATCCTAAAGTATCACTTTCCTAGTGTGAGGGTTGAGAAAATAGGCAAAGGAAATCAAAAGGTACAAACTTCCAGTTATAGCTGACCCTGAACAACCGGGAGGGAGGTGTTGACAGACACCAACTCTCCACACAGTCAAAAATCTGTGTATAACTTTATAGTTCGTCCTCCATCCATGGTTCTGCATCCACTGATTCAACCAACCATAAATTTGGTTGTAGGACTATAATATTTACTATTGAGAAAAAATCCACATATAAGTGGAGCTGCACTGGTCAAACTTCTCTATTCAAGGGTCATCTCTACTTGGAGGAGGGCATGGCAACACACTCCATATTCTTGCCTGGAGAATCCCCATGAACAGAGGAGCCTGGCGGGCTACATACAGTCCATGCGGTTGCAAAGAGTCGGACACCACTGAGAGACTAAGCACAGTATACTTGAAAGTTGCTGAGAAGGCTTAAAAATTCTCATCATAAGAAAAAAAAGTGTAACTATGTATGGTGATGAATGTTAACTAGACTTACTGTGGTGATCATTTCAAAATATATAAATATAAGGAATCATTATGCTGTGCACCTGAAACTAATATAATGCTATATGCCCACTACATCTCAATTTTTTAAAAAAAGTAACTCCTCTTCATATTACGAGGCATTTATTCCTGTGGTCAATTTCTTACTAAGACTGGAATGTGTAGTATGTTTTAATTAATTCCTGTCCACTGTATGAATTATTGTATAAAACAAAATGAAGAGAGCACTGTGGGTCTAGAAATATACTAGAGAGAAGGTATGTATATTTATGTATCTTATTTAGAAAACTAAGTTGCAATTCTTTTAAACTACTTCTCTTCCTGTTTCAAACATTTATATGGCTTTACTAAGGCCCAAAACCTAGAATTCTCTGACTTCTTATCACCAGGATTTCCTAGTGCCGATATTTGGGAATGGGCAATTCTTTACTGTGGGGCTGAACTGCGCATTGTGGAACATTTACCAGCATCCCTAGTCTGCAGCTGAAATGCCTTCAGTTGTGACAATCAAAAATGTCTCTACATACTGTCAAAACCACCAGTCCCCAGCCCCAGTTGAGAACCACTCACTACTCTTCACTGACTAAACAGACTGTCCTACGGCATCAAAGAAAGTTCCAAACACTGACTGGGGAAAAGGAGCCCCAGCTTCCATTAAACACTTTAAAGGATTCCATTCGTTTCTGTTATATTCACTCCTCCATGCCTGACCTATAACAGGCACTCAATATTTGCTAAAGAGAGAGTGAATCATCATTGGGAACAAGTCAGAAAAGAGAGTATAAGAAATTTAAGGTGAGAAAATAAATCTTACTTAATGGCCACTGATCCAGGTTTTAAAAGAAAATAATTACATTTGTCTGCCTATATAAATAGAACAAGGCAAATATATAATTAACAAGCTGAATGCCTATACTAAACATACAGGAGGGGTAAAATTAGTCCCCAGTCTCAAGCAGCTTATAGTTAGTGGGAGAGATACATACACAGGTAGCTATAATAAAGCTTTTGAGATGGGCTTTGTGGTAGAAGTAAACTTCTAACAAGCAAAAGTGGAGTAGACAAGAGGGAGCAACATCAGCAGTTAGGAAGCAGTGAACAGTCTGGTTGGGAGCATTTTAAAAGTATAACAGAATTGTGAATATGACAGAAGGTAGAATGGACTCAGATTGCAGGAGGGTCTAAAAGCCTAAATAGTAAGTTTGGATTAAGGGTCCCGTTCTAGTCGTTGCCAGCAGAGTGACTCACCTGACGACCCTGCAGGCTGCTCTGACACTGTGTACATGAGGAGTTCCACTGCTGACACCAGGCGTGGGGGCCCGTCACATCCAGACACAATCCAGACCACCGCCCACAGTAAAGACGCAATTTAATGTAATATTTACCCTTGGTATATGTCTTGCATTCTACTTTCTATTCTATTTTATTGTGTCAACTTTTCTAAATGCCAATAAACACCCAATAATTCGGTTTTACAACCCACCAACACATCTGCAAGGCACTTAGGCCTTTTCGATAAATTTGGTGAGTTCACATGTTGGGGATACCAGAAATGAGGAAGAGAATTATGAGAGGCTGCTGGGCTAGAACTGACGTGTCATACTGCAGGGAGTGGAGGATGGAATGATAAAAATGCCAAAGATGATTCTAGGGTGGTTAAATGTAACTTTGAAGTGGGTGACCATGAGGTTCAAACCAGTTAGGGCTAAAGTGAAACCAGAACAGACTGGGAGAAGAGAAAATCGTGGAACGTGAAAAAAGAATGCAGGATACATGAGTAGTGGTCAGGTTCTCAGGGGGGCATGCAGTTTGAAGTCTTATCATTCTTCCTGATAATCATGGGGAACAAACTTCAGGATAGCTAAAGTGAAATTACAACAGTCACTAGAGGTGAGTAATCTGAGGCCAGATGAGAGATGAAAATAGTCAGTTTGTGTGCTTAGAAATAATCTCTAAGTATATAAAACTAGCTAAACTAGCTGCTCAAGTCTTTAAGAACAGTAAAAGGGCACACTGGAATCTGTCAAAAGCTGAAAGAGTATGTGCATAGTTTCGTTTTTAGTCGTTAAGTCGTTCCCAACTCTTTTGAGACCACCATGGACTGTAACCCGCCAGGCTCCTCTGTCCATGGGATTTCTCAGGCAAGAATACTGGGGTGGGTTGCCATGTCCTTCTCCAGAGGATCTTCCCAACCCAGGGAATGAACCCACAATTCTTTGCCACTGAGCCATCAGGGAAGCCCTCTCTGTTATATACTCTTCTCATAATCCCCAATATTATCTCTTTTGAGGTTGATACTATGTACATACAGACTTCCCTGGTGGCTCAGTGGTAAAGAATCCTCCTGCAATGCAGGAGATGGGGGTTCAATCCCTGGGTTGGGAAGATCCCTTGGAGAAGGAAATGGCAACTCACTCCAGTATTCTTGGGAAATTGAAATTACATGGACAAAGGAGCCTGGTAGGCTATAGTTCATCAGGTTGCAAAAGAGCTGGACATAACTTAGAAACTAATCAACAACAATAAAACATAAAAGTTCTGGAGAATTACGGCATTTATGCAAAGTTACATTTCAGTAACTCCAGGAAATAGAAGTACTTTGATAAAAGGGGTTCAACAAGGCAGAAGAGAAGAGGCAGTGGCCTTGGATAAGTCTAACTTTAATCGTAAAAAAGGCCAGAAGCGGGTGGTAATTGTTGATAAATATCAGTGCTTAAGTCACAAATCGGTGTCTTAAGAGCTGACTCTAGCATGGAGTCCATTTTGCTTGGCTCAAAGGTGTTTTTTAAATGGGATGATTTCAAATAAAAATCTGATTTCTGACTTCCTTAAAAAATCTCAAGGTCTGGCAAAGTTGCTTCTATAGTCTTGTAAGGCTTTTAAAGCACACTCTTGGATCCACCAAGTATGTGTGTCATATCATTTGTAGGAGATGGATAAATTATGGAACACTATGGCATTCGGAGAAGGCGATGGCACCCCACTCCAGTACTCTTGCCTGGAAAACCCCACGGACGGAGGAGCCTGGTAAGGGAGGCCTGGCGTGCTGTGATTCATGGGGTTGCAGAGAGTCGGACACGACTGAGCGACTGAACTGAAAGAAAGCAAATTGCTGAATAATGTAGTGATCACATTAATGTTAAAACTAAAACTACTATGATAATATATGATATATAGAATATACATAGGGAGCTGCTGTGGAAAACAATATGGTGATTCCTTGAGAAATAAAACATAGAAATACCAAATGACCCAGCAATCCCACTCCTGGGTACATATCCCAAAGGACTGAAAACAGGGACACCCAAAAGATTTCTGCACAACCATGTTCACAGGAGTACCATTCATCAGTGCTATTCACTTGGCTATTTCACAATAGCCCAAAGGGGAAGTAACCCAAGAATCCATAAAGTAACTGTGGTTCATCCACACAACAGAGTATTATTCAGATAGAAAAAAGGAAGGAAATTCTGACACAGTGTTATATAATATGGAAGAACCTTGAAGACATTAGGCTAAGTGAAATAAACCAGTCATCAAACTGGCACACTTGAAGAAAATAGATATTTTAAATGGATGGCTGGTTTGACTTATAATGTGGTCAATTCAGAATTCTAAGTATTCCCTGATCAATCAGTCATCTTTAAGAATAAAAGCATATTGCTAGTTTTCAGTGTCTCCTGGATAGAAACTGTGCTATCTAGCAAAAGCATTTTTGCTATCAGACCTGACCTGAGAGTGAACTGCAGGTAGGCACACCCCTGTAGCGTTCTTACACAATGAAACCGAACTTTGACTTCAGCACACTACTTCTCTCTTAAAGAGGTTACTGGTTACCTTTCCCCAGACACTGCTCAATCAGCAATCCCATTTCTTACCATATAAAATCAGCTACAAAACACTGAGGGCTAAAGGAGACAGCACCATGAGAGAGAACCTAGCATGGAACTGGAGCCCTACAGAGTAGTCCCTCTACCCCCATCAAGGACACAAAGAGCATCGCCACAAGATCTCAGGCCACAGGCAAACCTCACATTCTTCCAGTGACTTAAAACACCAGCTTTGCTTTATGTGAGATCTCAGTGAATACACAAGGACTTCATTATAAACCTGCACACCAACACCACCACAAGTCTTGAGGCAGAAACATTTAGGAAAGTTCCAGGAACTTAACGCCACCAAGATTTTTAAGTAAACATCGGTCCTCACTAAGTTTCAAAGGTTATGATGACTCAAGGCACACAAGAGGAAATGCTCCTCGCAACGAACAGAAGCCAAATTCAGGCCAGGCAGTTTAATGACCTGAACAAAATTAGCTGATGTGTGGGCCAACTTCTAATGGTTAAAGAAATACAATTATTACTCTAGTGAAGACATACTCTTCTAAGCCAAAAAATATTCTCAAAGCAAAGCTGACAGGAAATTAAGCCTGTCTGCCAATTTACAGAACCCTGGAGAAGGCCAATACAATGGTAGATTTTTATAAGAAAAATGCTTCATATGCCCAACATTATATATGGTCAGATGCTTGTGTAAACTGCTTTGCCAATTTTTACTTAACCTTTTTTTATTAAAAAAAATTATACAACAAAATTAACTTTTATTTACTTTTGATGTATAGTTCTACACTTTTAAAACATGCTACCACCACAATCATCAGGCTATAGAACAGTTCCATCACCTCTAAAAGCTCCCCCCTATTGTCCCTTTATATTCGCACCTTCGTGTAACCTGTCATCTGGTCCCCATTTACAGCCTTATCTGCAAGAGAATGTCATATAAATAGAATCATACCTTTTGAGCCTGGCTTCCTTGTGTGTGTCAGTAGTTTCTCCCTTTTTACTGCTAAGTACAATTGCACGGCACCATAGCTTAACTATTTACCTCTTAAAGGATATTTTGGTTGTTTCCAGCTTGAGCTATTAAGAACAAAACTACTATGAACAATCAAATATAGTTTTTCTGTTAGTAATAGTTTCATTAGGAAAACACCCAGGAGTACAACTGCTGGATCATATGGTAAACCCCCACCCTTATGGCAGAAAGTGAGGAGGAGCTAAAAAGCCTCTTGATGAAAGTGAAAGAGGAGAGTGAAAAAGTTGGCTTAAAGCTCAACATTCAGAAAACGAAGATCATGGCATCCAGTCCCATCACTTCATGGGAAATAGACGGGGAAACAGTGGAAACAGTGTCAGACTTTATTTTTTGGGGCTCCAAAATCACTGCAGATGGTGACTGCAGCCATGAAATTAAAAGACTCTTACTCCTTGGAAGAAAAGTTATGACCAACCTAGATAGTATATTCAAAAGCAGAGACATTACTTTGCCGACTAAGGTCCGTTTAGTCAAGGCAATGGTTTTTCCTGTGGTCATATATGGATGTGAGAGTTGGACTGTGAAGAAGGCTGAGCGCCGAAGAATTGATGCTTTTGAACTGTGGTGTTGGAGAAGACTCTTGAGAGTCCCTTGGATTGCAAAGAGATCCAACCAGTCCATTCTGAAGGAGATCAACCCTGGAATTTCTTTGGAAGGAATGATGCTAAAGCTGAAACTCCAGTACTTTGGCCAACTCATGAGAAGAGTTGACTCACTGGAAAAGACTCTGATGCTGGGAGGGATTGGGGGCAGGAGGAGAAGGGGACGACCGAGGATGAGATGGCTGGATGGCATCACCAACTCAATGGACATGAGTCTGAGTGAACTCCGGGAGATGGTGATGAACAGGGAAGCCTGGCATACTGCGATTCATGGGGTCGCAATGAGTCGGACACGACTGAGCAACTGAACTGAACTGAACTGAGCTGAGGGGAACTATCTTTCAGGGTGGCATACCATCTTACGTTCCCACCAGCCACGTGGGACGATTCCAGTTGCTCAGCATTCTTGCCAGCATTCTGGCATTGCCGGAATTACTTATTTTAGCCATTCTAACAAGTACGTAGTGATATGCCATCATGGTTTTAATTCACTTAACTATTTTAATAGGCATTTTTCTATAAAACAGTACATGCTGTTTCACTTCCTTAGAGAATGTTGAACATACATTTTCCCCCAAACCATCCCCATGGAGTAAACCATACTACCCCTCAGGGGCTACTAAAGTACATAGGGTTGTTTTATTAGTTTCTAAAGACGCCCCAGAATTACGTGTGCTTTTTATAGCATTTTCTATCTTCTCCCTTGTAAAGTGTCACTTCTTGCTATTAATGGTGCGCTTGCCTATGGCAGACTTTCCTTTGCATCCTTTTCTCAAGCTGACTTTAGAAACAGGTAACTAAGCTTATCAGAATTACATCTGAAAATGAGAAGGCAGTCTACAAGAGAGAAAAGTTGATTCTTCAATGAGGAAACAGAAAGCTTTTTTTTTTCTTTTCGGATCACTATACCAAAACATACTCCTGACATGTCATTTGGCTGCTGAGAAATTTTTAGCAGCTAAATTTCTTAGGCGTTTTCCAAAAAGGTGAGCCTGCCTGGTAAGTGTACACCAGGGAATTGAGTTCTACTATATTAAAATGTAAAATTAACATTATATTGTGATTCTATATCAGGAATTCAAAGTTTATCTAAAGCAAAGTGATTATACACTCAATTATATCTTGAGTCCAGAAACCTAAATGGAAGTAATGATTTTAATTTTAGTTTCTTACTTACTCACACACTGGTCAAAATCCTAAGCACCTAGCAGGTGAGACATAGGGGCACAAAGACAAATATCAAGAAACTTTACAACTAAAAATGTATATAGCAGTTCTTTCAAAACACTGAATCTAATCCTAAGTAAAATTTATGATGTTCCTTTGAAACCCATTTGACTAAAAAGCTCATCGTCTTTTCAGTAGTAAGTAGTTTCCATCTTTGCACAAGACAAAAGCGTTAACACCCAAAGCATCTTCTGGAGGTGGATCACACCATGGAATTACACTGTCTTACTTCTCAGAGAGCCCAGGCTCCAGGGCAGAAAATGCCAGCAGCAGTCCCTTGCTCTCACCCGATCTTCCCCAGGGACGCAGGCTAGGTCTCTGCCATATTCACAGACCAATCGCAGCTCTTCCAGCAGCCTCGACCCGCAGACTTAGAAACCCTGTCACCAATTGCATTAGGATCGGGGTGGGACTTCCGTTATCACTTTAGGCTTAACCACCACCATCTCAGCACAGGCAAGAACAGTCAGGAAGTTCAAATTTCACAAACTTTGGGATCAAGCACAGTTCAAGCAGAAATAAAGGAATAACAAAGACACTGGAAGGCAGAGTGGCCAAACTGGGAAAAATAAAACAGCCCCTGCCCAAGAATGGTAAACGAAGAACAATGAAAAACGAAGCAATCAAAACTGAAGTCAGGGGTCACTGGTCTGCATGTTATCTCTGCCCTGGCTACCAGGTCCTGAAGCACTCCTTGGCCTGAGTTCAGGGAGGAGCCCTCCGCCAAAAGGAGAGCAGACCGCTGGACAGCCAAAGCTCTGATTACCTGAGTGCACAGCCCAAAGTGGGGAGTTCTTCTGTGCAGAGAGAGATCAACCCTGGAAACTCTGATTCAGACTTTGCCTCATCCTGGTCTGCTCGTTTCCCAGCAGACACACAGAACCAAAGACTTTTTCACGCACACTAAATCATAGCACTGACAATATTCCACGATTCTTTGAAACCCAACACACAAAAATTCGACAATTTCTCTAAAAACTGTTACCTTACTGGGAACCTGGACCTAGCCCTGCGTTCTCAAGAGAAAGCCAACTCCACAGACCTTGCCCAGGTCGAACGGGGTGACAGCAGCAGGCGGTGGCTGGAGACCCCTTCCTGTCGCCATCTAGTTCACTTGCTCCCACAAAAAACCTGTTGCTGTTCAAGCCTTCCAAAATCGAAAACCAGCGTCTCATAAAAGTTCAGGTTAGTAATATGCCTGCTTCAAAGTGTGGAGGAATACTCAGGATCTCAGCGAATGGCACTGCACCTTCCAAGCTTGCAGCTATCCGCTGGTCCTACGGTTCTCGGCCGGCCTGGTGCAGCCGAGGTTCCCAGACCCCCGGCACTCGGCAGCCGGCCGGGCTCCAGGCGGCGCGTCCATTTTGCAGCAGGTCAGACCTGGAGGGGAGAGGCGCCTGCGGTCCCCCCGCGCCCAGACCCCCAAACCCGACCCAGCTCCAACTTCGCCCAGACCCAGACCGCAACCTAATTCCAGACTCCGACCCAGGCCTGGACCCTGGCCCCAAACCCCAAACCCGGACTCAGGCCCAGACCCCTGGCCCATCCCTGGTCCCCCAAACTCCAGTCTAACCCCGAC
Organism: Oreotragus oreotragus; assembly: GCA_006410675.1. Taxonomy (NCBI): domain Eukaryota; kingdom Metazoa; phylum Chordata; class Mammalia; order Artiodactyla; family Bovidae; genus Oreotragus; species Oreotragus oreotragus. The sequence continues at coordinate 134,316 of SJYX01009098.1, read as the reverse complement.
CCACCCTCCCTTAAATTCAAGGGACCCCTACGCCCGGCCCCGGTCTCCAACCCCGGCCCCGGTCTCCAACCCCGCCCCCGGCCCACGCGGACCCCAGTCCGCCTGCTCGCCCGGCTGGCCGCACCTTGACGTGGAAGCGGATGAGCGCCAGGCGGATGCAGTGCGCCATGCAGACGGGCGGCAGGAACCAGACCTTGGGCGGCGGGGTGCCCTTGTTCTGGACATGGCTGACGATCTGCTGCGCCGTCTGGCGCTCGTTGCCCTGCCGCTTGACCCACTCGTGCAGCCGCGCCTTCTCAAGCGCGCCGTTGAAGAAGACGAAGAGCTCGATGTTGCCGCCGAAGCAGGCCTTGGCTAGCGCGGCCAGGTAGCCGAGCATGTGGTTCCACTGGCCGCCGCTCACCCAGTCGGTGTAGAAGCCGCCGTAGAGGCGATGCAGGCAGTTGTCGGCGTCCACCAGCAGGCGCAGCGGCGTGTGCGGGGGCCGCTGCCGCCCGCCGCCCACCAGGCTGCCCCGGGCCAGCTTCTGCAGCTCCACCGGCACCACGGCGCTCGGGCAGTGCTTCTCGATGTAGTCCTGGAAGCCCTGCACGCCCATGGCGGCGGCAGCGGCGGGCGCGGGGCGGCGGGGCGGCGGGGCCGGGGGCGGCGGGGCCGTGGCGCGGGCCGGGGCCGGGGCGGCGGGCTCTACGGGGGGCCGGGCCGAGCCGCGGGCGCGCTCATGGCCGCTGCGGCCGCCATGTGCTGCCGCCTCCCAGGGCCATGGCGGGGAGGGACCTGCGCCGTGCGCCGCTCCAGGCCCAGGCCAAGCTGAGGCGGCCTCGCGCGGGCGGGCGGGCGGCGGCGGGGCGGGGCGGCGCCAGCTGACGTACGCGGGCCGGCGGAAGGGGCGGAAGAGGCGGTGCTGCGAACTGAGGGGCCGGTAACCAGAAGAGGGGCCGGTTCCCGGCGGCGCAGGACTCGGCCTCCGACTCCGAACGTCGGTCCCAGCCCTGGCAGAGTCCGCGAGGCCCAGCCCAGGGAAAGGCGCTCTCGGGCCGAAGGGACGCAGCTGTGCCTGCGCGAGTTCCCAGGAGATGTCGGGCGGTAGCTTCATCTCGTCCCCTTCCTGGTCTCCCAGAGCTGGTCACCGAGGACCACATCCCCGGCTCCACGATCTGGCCAGCCCGGGACGGCCTTATCCCCGGAAGCCGGTCAGGCAGCCCTGTCCCCGTCCACGATCGGAGCCGGTCACCTCAACGAGGCCGCGTTCGGACCTACGGATCTGATTGCCCTGAAAGAAGCTTCACCCTAAGGAAGCCCCATCTTCTTCCCGGGTCCCGTTATTCCGAAAAGGCCCTGTTTCGTCCCCAAGGACCGGTCACCCAGAAGAGACCCTTTCCTGTCCCTGTGCCTGGTCACCCCCGAGAAGGCCTTATTCTCGGGAGCCGGCCACCTGAGGAATCCCAGGTTCCATCCCCAGGAGCTGGTCACCCTGAGGAGGCCTCAACCCAATCTTGGGATCTCGTCGCCTGGAGGAGGCAGCGTTCGTTTTGAGAGCCAACCATCTGAGAAGGCCTAATGCCTGGGGTCTGATCACCCCAAAGAGATCCTGTCCTGGTCCCACAGGACCAGTCATCCCAAGGTGGGACCAGTGCCCTGGCCGAAGCGGCTGCAGAGGGAAAGATGGTCAGGAACTGGAAGTCGGGATGTATCTAGGGGGAGGAGTGAGCAGAAGTCCCAAACGGAGAAAGGAATCAGTTTCTGCGCTGTGTGCCCAAGTGTAGTTACCGCATTTTAGAAATGCTCGCCGGCTCTCTCACCTTAATTGCATCGGTATCTTTAACTTGGGAAATAACTCTCCAGTTTCGGTTGTTCACAAGGAGTAGGGTAGTAATTCTGAGGAAGTTGGAAAAGTGGCAGATTGACCCCACTGCCTGCTGGGTTTACTGCTTCACTGCTTTTTCGGGAGAAATCTGAGAGCCACGTGAGCAGAACCCTCATTGGCCGTTCCCTTTGAGGTAGCAGATCTCCCTCCAGATAGATCTGACTCAGCCCGCTCAAAGTGCTTTCACTGTCTGAAGGAGCCGAAGGCTCTGCTTTTTTGTTTTCACAGTAGTAACATTTCATGGCCCAGACACTGAAATGACAATCTATAGTGTGATATACAAGTAGCCTTAGTGTCAGATATCACCAAAGATACTTTAAAAACAGTAGATCTGTTACAGCACGTGAAATGCCTCCTTTCTATTTGGTTCCAACTGTGAAACATATATTTTCTCTAACTCTCGCTTTCCGGAGACTATGCAGCCCCTCCTAAGGAAAATGATTTAAATCCCTCTTGCTCTAGTAACATCTTCTGAAACGAGGTCCTTTCAGGACTTCTGTCCCAGAGCTCTGCAGTAATAACTTTTTAAATGAGGTTAATACTGCAAATATATTATGCATCAATAAAATGTTTTTTAAAACAGGTTAATGTCTTATAGAATAAAGCATTTATAAACTCAGAACTCTTAGGAGTTTGGAAGTGGTATTTTTACTTACCTCCAACTCTCCTGTCCTGTCCTTTTCTGGAGAAACCTCTGTAGAGGAGCAGGCCCAGACAACAGGTGCAGAGCAGATGGAGCCTGCACCCATGAGGTTCCAAGAAGCCTCCATACTCTATTGTCCCTAAAAAGGCAAGCTGAGTTTTTTCATTTCTTGTAACTTCACCTCAAGTATAAGCCAGGATGATACATACATAAGTAAAATGCTCTTAGTATCTTGATAAGTGTTTTTAATTTTTAAAAACAGACTTTAGCAAGTTAAGCCACTAACTCATACACAAAGTTAGTGATGAAGCCAGGATCATATGTTATTTAGAAATACAGTTAGTCATTTAAAGCCACATTAAATACTGGCACCCAAAATATTCAAATTTCCTTCTATAATCCACTGTAGGCTCACGCATTTAGGAGTAGTAGTTCTAATCAGTCATTGTAATTGAATCTATAGCACTGTGCTCCATAGTTATTCTTCTATGTACTGTTTTTGTTTTCTTTTAAATGTGCTTACTTTTAAATACTTTGGTGCCAGTGTCTGGGGTTCTGAGAATTAAAGGCAGTATAAAGGACTAAGGTTCTGGAATCAAATTACCAAATCTGTCTGGTCCTACCTCTGGGGCCTTGAGTAAATTACTTAAACTTTTAAAACCTTGGTTTCTATCATGTGTACAATGAGGGTATTAATAGTACTTACCTTCCAGATTTTTATAAGGATTAAACGAGATAATTTGTATGCTTGCAAATTTTCAATAAATGTTGACTTTTATAACTATTACTTCTACATCCTATAATTGTATCAACTTTATCCTTGAGAACATGTAACAGTTATCTTACTTTTTGAAACTTTAAAATTCATTTTCGTAAGTATAAATTCATTTAGGGTTATTTTCCCTATTTAAGTATATGTTCTCATTTAAAAAAAAACTTAACTCTCTTATGTTTTGAGTAACATTATTAGTGGCTGGCAAAATGTTTGGCTGACCCATATTTTATATAATCTTCAAATTCAGAAGTTGGTTGAAGCTAAAATTTTTAAGTGTCAAGGTAAAAACAAACATCTGTATTTAAAATTTAATAAAATTAAGAGACAAAGAGAACTAGCCCATGGTGTGCAAAATTTACCAATATGTGGAAAACCAATGATAGAAATACTTATTTTTAGCTGTTTCACTATTTCAGCTAATTTAGTTTTGATCAATTCATCTACTGCCCGACGGAGGAAAATATTACTTATTTTACTTACATGATTCTTTCCAAATTAAAGTGTTTTATAGTAGAATTATAACTTTAATATTAATATTAAATATTTTTAATATTCTGCCTAGTTGAGACTTCTATCCAGTAATAAGGGGACTTCCTTGGTGGTTCAGATGGTAAAGAATCTGTCTGCAATGCAGAAGACCCAGGTTCGATCCCTGGGTCAGGAAGATCCCCTGGAGAAGGGAATGGCTATCCACTGCAGTATTCTTGCCTGGAGAATTCCATGGACAGAGGAGCTTGAATGGCTACAGTCCATGGGGTCACAAAGAGTTGAACGCGACTGAGCAACTAAGCACAGCACAGCACAGCCAGTAATAAAAGGTTAAGCTTTCAGTGTTTCAAGTAAAGTAACTGAGACCCGTGTACTTATTAGCATATATTAGGAGAGCAGCAAGCTGGGGCTAAGCGTGCAATCTGTGACCCTGGAAGAGAGCAAATTAATCTCTGCTTGGGATTTGAATGTGTAATATTTACCTAGCACTAATCTGCCAATTGATTATCATTTTAAATTACCTGGATGAGCACACATGTATCTCTGCAGTTTTGAGGATTTTGTTGTCATTGTTTTGGCATTCTGGAATTTAACACTGCTTTTTGCCTTTAATTTTGTGGATTTAATCCTGTTCTCTTCAGAAGTATGAATTATTTTTCTCTTTCAAGTATATGTTGTAGTTTTAAATTGTACATCAATGGAAAAGCATAAGTGAATTTCATTAAGTGCAGATTTCTCAGGCTTTTTGAGAATAAAGGGAGTTTCCAAATGCTTGGCTGACGAACATTTGATACAATCAATTGGTTACCATCTCAGTTGAAGAATTGGTTACCATTGCTGTACTCACTGATTACTGATTTCCCCTTCCCTAACTCACAACAATCGGGAGTTTTTTGGTGTCCATTCTTTCTAAAATCTGTAAAGAATTGTCTGTGTCCCCTCTCTACCACTGAGGAAATACACAGAGGCCTTCCCAGCACTTCCTGGGTATCCAAGACCTCTCGCTCTCCACATCAGCCATTACTGACATGAGAGACGCAGGCATCAGTCTGCCTTCACTCCCACTCTCACTTCTGGGAGCTGCTAACGAGTAAGTAGACAAACATCCACAGGGATACTTTGGAAGACAACACTCAGCTGGGCATATATTTTTTCATTTGAATAGAAGAACTTTACAGTCATCCCTTACCTACTGCCTTATGGAATCCTCAAATAAAGTTTTGTTTAATTTTTTTTTTTTTTTTTTNCCCCTCTCTCTGAGTCTATGAATGTGGTTATTTTAGAGCCCTTACATAACTGGAATGATGCAATGTCTGTCCTTCTGTGACAAAATATTCACACTGTTGAATACTGCAGATTTCCTTCTTTTTTAAGGGTTGAATAATATTCCATTGTTTCAAATAAGTGTGTCTCTATCCAGTGACAGCAGGTGAGTTTTGTCTATGACCATTAAATGATCACGTGCTTTGTCTGTCATTCCCCTTCTCTGCAGGATAGGTCTATGGTTCTTTTACCCAAAAATTTCTATCCATTGAGCCAGACTTGGGACTAGGTATCTGCTTTTGTCAAAAATGATCAAGAAGACAGCTGCACAATTTTGCTACTTCCTTCCTACATCCCCTACCCTCTGATGCTCAAAACACCAAGGGGCTACACCTGTGTTTCCAGCACTTTCCCTCCAAGGCACAGAAGCAGAGGAACACTGCACCGGTCACTAGGCTGCTGGGCAGCCCTCACTGCCTGAGTGGCTCAATGGGAACCCACAGATAAAAGGCATGAGGGAAGAGGGAGATGTTATTTCTGGAATTATCATGGTAATGAGAAGCTNCATGTTTAAAAAGGCATTTAGGAAAGAGCACCAGGAGACAGATTTGCAACTACAGCGGCAGTCCCAGGAGGGCTGTGTTTGCTCAGAGGAGGAGCAGAGTTCACGGTCAGTGATGCAGGGAGAGCCAACACGGGCAGGTGGCCCGGCGTTCTCGGAGCACCTGTTGGTGTTCCCCCTCTAGCAGGTCACCTGGAAGCGAGAGATGCAGGAGGCAAACCCCGAAAAGGGCAGCCCCCTACTGCTAAAAAGCCCAGACCAATGAGCCAGACGGGGGCGGGGGTGTGGGAAGAGGAAGGGGTGCATTGATGGGAGAGGGATTTTTGTAACGTATATCTACACACAGAGATTCTAACTAATGAGATAATACCTAGTACCAAAAGTTATGTGATAAATAAACAGATGAATAGAGACGGTTAGATAGCATCACTGACTGCATGAGCATACATGACAGAGGATGAGATGGTTAGATAGCATCATGAACTCAATCGACATTAATGTGAACAAACTCTGGGAGACAGTGAAGGACAGGGAAGGCTGGTGTGCTGCAGTTCACAGGATTGCAAAGAGTTGGCAAGACTTAGTGACCGAACAACAACGGTATGTAGATAATAGATCAATTAATGACTTGATAACTATTTAATGATATATTTTCTATCATATTTTATTTCTTATATTTTAATGATATATATTTACAGCATAGCAGTCACAACATATTGTTAAAGGAAAGCATGGATTGCAAAACAGGATGTATAATATTATCTCAATTTTCTAAAAATACACACTTACATTTATAAAGCATTTATAATCTGGAAGAGCATGGTGGGAAAGATTGGAATGCTAGGCCCCAATATATAAATAGAAATTACCTCTGGGCGATAGAATTTGAGGTGAAGTTCATTTTTTTCTTTATGCTTTTCTCTATTTTATGAACTTTTTCTCAGTGAACAACACCTGTACTTTTGGATCAGACATAAACAAAAATATCAGTACATAAAAGAGAGGTTTATTACTAAAGATAAAATGAGATTCCTCTGGTTCCGAAAAAGAGATCCTCGCAACTTTTTGTGCAATACATTTAAAACCACGGTTTCCTCCTCTGGGCTTTCACATAAGTATAGTCTTAAGTAGCCCAAGCAGTCATGGGGAGAATAAAAATATACATAGGGATCTGGGGGGGGTCTCCTTAGTGGCTGCCTACTATCATTACATTCTTCCCTACATTATACCTGTGTGATATTCTCAACAGCATGTATTTCTTGAGGACGGAGTGTCTTGTTTACCTTTATTTCCTCTTAGCACCCGGTAGAGAGTCCTTTGCAGAGAAGCCCTTCAGAATACATGCGCAGAACTGAACTGAAGCCGCGTGATAAAGGAAGCGATAACTGAATACAGGAAGGAAAAGCAATGCCTTCTGGTGGACTTTGAGATTCTGCTCTCACATGAAAAGAAGAAATGCCAGTGGAGATCCAAGAAGAAAGGTTTGTTTATCTGAACTTTGCAGAGTAGAGGAAAATGCTGCCTACTCACTGTAGTTCTTTGGATATAGGAAATTCTGTTCTGAGAGGGGAGCGTCTCTCACTTCTGGGGTTGGGTGGGGCAGGGGGCCCAGAAATCTACAATCCCTCGTCTCCAGGACAGAAAGAAATCGAGCATCCTCCTTTACATCCTTATTTAGCACTTGCAGGAAGATCAAGATACCCCTGCCGATACCGTCATGATGCCTTACATCCTGAAAGCTCAGAATCTCATCTGAGTGTGGCTCTTTTCCTGCCTGGACAACCTCAACCTCCTTTTCCCCTGACTCTGCTGACTTTTCCTTTCTCTCTGCATTAGTTTAAGCAGACTGGCATAATGGGAGTCATCTTGCTCTCTCCCTACACTCAGACTCTGTTGCTCTGTCTTTAATTGCTATCAGGTTTCTGTTCTTAAGATGTGACATTTCCCCTACCTTCAATTCTGATTTCATTTTTCCTCTTCCACATCTTTCCTTTCATTTGCCCACTGCTTTCCCTCATTTTCTTGGTCTCCTGGCTGAGATTTCTCTCTGCAGAAGCCTTCTTTCTTTGCCAGGCACATGTCCTTGGATCACTCAAATTCCCCTTGAAAGCTCTTTTCTATGAAGCCTTTCCAGGATATTCATCTAGGTAGAATTATTTGTGACTATGCCAAGAGAAGAGACAAATTCACACATGCCTAAAACTTTTAAAGACATTAGAAGTTTATATTTCTGTATTTCATTGTCTGACAAATAGAAGCCCTTTAGACAGGTAGTGCCTTTTGCCTTCTACAATTCTACAGTGAATTTGAGGATTCAGTACAGTCCAGAACTGTGGATGTGCTGTGGGGCTGATGTGTTTTTAATACAGCGATCAGAATTCTCAGCTGCCCCCTAGGGACCACATGGAGAATTGCAGCAAGCAATCAAAGGGCTGTGTTCTCTAACATTGTTACCCAATTCCTTAACCCTTAATGTACCCATTTCCAAGGTACATGTTTTAAATTTTAAGCAGGGTCTGCATCTTTTCTGAACTCATTCCTGTTCTAGGAGTTGCAGACTCCAATGGCTGCAGGAACTAGGCAGACTGTTAATACAGGGCTGGACCCCCAGAGGGGTGCATTGAATTGATAGCATGTATTCCTGGGGTTTCCCAGGTGGCACTAGTGGTAAAGAACCCACCTGCCAATTCAGGAGACATAAGAGCCATGGGTTTCATCCTTGGGTAGGAAAGCTCCCCTGGAGGAGGGCATGGCAATCCACTCCAGTATTCTTGCCTGGAGAATCCCATGGACAGAGGTGCCCAGCGGGTCATAGGGTCACAAAGAGCCAGACATGACTGAAGCTGCTTAGCAAGCGTGTACTCCATTCCAAGGAGGGTCCACCCCTCAGTCCCAGCAGAATGTGAGCCCAGGGTGGCCGCTCTCCTGATTTTATGCTGCTGCTGCTAAGTCACTTCAGTCGTGTCCGACTCTGTGTGACCCCGTAGACGGCAGCCCACCAGGCTCCCCCATCCCTGGGATTCTCCAGGCAAGAATACTGGAATGGGTTGCCATTTCCTTCTCCAATGCATGGAAGAGAAAAGTGAAAGTGAAGTCGCTCAATCTGTCCGACTGTTAGCGACCCCATGGACTGCAGCCCACCAGGCTCCTCCGTCCATTGGATTTTCCAGGCAAGAGTACTGGGGTGGGGTGCCATTGCCTGATTTTCTAGGAACCCACAAATCTGGAGTTTCAGGGTAATCTATAAAATTTTAAATGGTAGAGCCAATTTAATCTTCAACACAACACCCCAGGTCACGCAGAACATGTCTATGATCCATGTTTTACCCATCTGTGATTTATTACCCTTCCTAAACATTCTCATCAAGTCTCGTGTCATGTCACACTGTCACCACAGGGTCAAATGGAGACACCTGATGGAGTGAAATAATTGACACACCAGCCGCAAACAATGCCATGTTCACCTGCAACAGCAGGTTAGGGTATGTGACTAGATGCAGTTCTTAGTAAACAAAGAGGGTTAATGCTTATCGACTCTTTGGAAAAATCAAGCATAAAAAATGGAATGTCCATAGCCCAGTGTGTCAAAATTATAAAAATTGATATCCCAATTCCCTAAAACTGAGTAGTCATGGGAAAAATGATAGATCAAATACTACCCACATTTTCCCTGTTGCTGGGAAGTGGGTCTGGAGTCTCAACAAAGCAGTTGCTGCTGCTAAGTCGCTTCAGTTGTGTCCGACTCTTGTGCGACCCCATGGACTGTGGCCCACCACGCTCCTCCATCCATGGGATTTTCCAGGCAAGAGTGCTGGAGTGGGGTGCTATTGCCTTCTCCGCAACAAAGCAGCTAGACAACATTTAAACAGGGGACATACGGGCATCATCTGAAAGGTTTTTACTTTAAGTTGGTTAAATTAATAACAGCTGTTGGGTATACTCCTTAGAAATTTATCTGACAACTTATTCAAAATAACACATTTTTTGTTTATTTGTTTTCTTTAATTTAAATTTATTTATTTTAATTGGAGGCTAATTACTTTACAATATTGTATTGGTTTTGCCATACGTCAACATGAATCCGCCACGGTTGTACACGTGTTCCCCATCCTGAACCCCCCCTCCTACCTCCCTCCCCGTACCATCCCTCTGGGTCATCCCAGTGCACCAGCCCCAAGCATCCTGTATCCTGTGTCAGACCTGGACTCGCGATTCATTTCTTTTATGATATTATACATGGAAGCAACCTAGATGCCCATCAGCAGACGAATGGATAAGAAAGCTGTGGTACATATACACAATGGAGTATTACTCAGTCATTAAAAAGAATACATTTGAATCAGTTCTAATGAGGTGGGTAAAACTGGAGCCTATTATACAGAGTGAAGTAAGCCAGAAAGAAAAACACCAATACAGTATAAGTTAAGTCGCTCAGTTGTGTCCGACTCTAATACTGCCATTTCCTTCTCCAGAGGATCTTCCCTACCCAGGGATCGAACCCAGGTCTCCCGCATTAGAGGCAGACACTAAACTAACGCATATATGTGGAATTTAGAAAGATGGTAATGATAACCCTGTATGCGAGACAGCAAAAGAGACACAGATGTATAGAACAGTCTTTTGGACTCTGTGAGAGAGGGAGAGGGTGGGATGATTAGGGAGAATGGCATTGAAAATAATACATTTTAAATAACCCCCTTTGGGTATGCTTAGTCACTCAGTTGTGTCCAACTCTTTGTGGCCCCATGGACTGTAACTCACCAGGCTCCTCTGCNATCCCCTTTTTGTTATAATATTTGAAGAAAAAGATAATATTTCTGCAATAATTTATAAAACTGCCAAAGGATATATAAGTTAATAATACTATATAAGAGATCACTAGATTTAGAACATCTGACTGGAAAAGCTAGAAATGAGAAGTTTAAAGTTCAAGGAGGTCTGAAATCTAACAAGCTTAATCAAAGGAAAAGATGTGAAATTTTCACAAAAAGGAGTCTGCAAAGCCACACACACAGAAAGACTCTGCCAGTGTGGGAAAAGAATGGCAACTTTTTCCTATTAAGAAAAAATAAAAATAGGTCACATTGTTGACCTTGGCCATCCTCTGGCATAGTCATGTCACAGTCATAACACAGAGCATCACATAAATGGCCAAGGGGCTCACAACATGTGAGAACAATTTCTGAAAAGGGGGTAGGAAATCAATTCATACTAATTTTAACTCCCTCTTGTTTCTGCAAAGCCTCATCTTTATTTCTTGGTGAACTTTAACACTCTCAGACTCCTTGACACAGTTCAGTTTTTGTGCAGTTCCCCTTAGACTACAAAAGGGATCACTGGACCATAGACGGTGCAACAGATAAACATGACCTATCTTGTACTAAAAATGAGTATGTCATACTGAGCTGAAAGAAGAGAATTAGGGTAAATATGGTCCAGAGGTAGGACCAGATCACAGGCAGAAGTGCATCAAGATTTACCTTTCAAAATGGCACAGCAATTTTTTATATTTATCGTCAAAAACTTCATCAGAAAACAGCTCTAAATCTAAAATTAAACTTCACTCCAATATCACTGGCTAGTGTTGCTCACACATCAACCAACAGCTCAAAGAAAAACACTCATTATCCATATTTTGTATACTTGTATCCATATTTTGCTGAGTACTATTGTAAAGATAAGAAATGTAGAAAAATATCTTACATTTCAAAAATACTTTGTTATTTATAAAACACTTTGCTGTTAGCATGGTCAAAGGGTAACAGTATCTGTTATCTTCCTCTCAGTTTCTGATTACAGTAGTTACACACACACACCAAATTAAACAAAAGAGAAGCTGAGTATACAAACTATATATTAAATGTATGAAGAGAAAAGAGTTGGAAAGAGGAACTTTATGACTTTCCTGTTCATAGGAATGGATGGAAAAGAATATGTATTTGAATATCCGTAAATTCACTCCCTGAAACAAAATGGCACAGATCACTTTAAAAACCACTTTAATCTACTCCTGTTCTAATGTGTAGCTCCAGAGTCTGTATTTACCAGTAAACTGGTGAACATTTGTCAGTTGCAAGAGGCATGCTTTCTGAGTTTGACAGATTTCACCAGTAACCCTCCCCTTCACCAGTGCCTCTGTTTACACACCTATTTTGACACTTAAGTTTTTAAATATTCACCATGGTTCTATATTTTGATTGAAGTGGTAGTTACATGACAATNTGGTGAACATTTGTCAGTTGCAAGAGGCATGCTTTCTGAGTTTGACAGATTTCACCAGTAACCCTCCCCTTCACCAGTGCCTCTGTTTACACACCTATTTTGACACTTAAGTTTTTAAATATTCACCATGGTTCTATATTTTGATTGAAGTGGTAGTTACATGACAATATGCATTTGCCAAACATAGAACTACTCCTTTTTAAAAGGGTGAATTTTAATCTCTGTAAATGATATCTCAGCAAAAAAGAAAAAGTTAAAATATGTACAATATGATAAGAAGTAATGGGAGGCAAGGGCACTATTGTGTAGAACTTGGACATGTTGTTGTTTCATCGCCAAGTCATTATCCAACTCTTTCACGACCCCAGCTCGCAAGGCTCCTCTCTCCACAGGATTTCCCAGGCAAGAGTATTAGAGTGGGTTGCCGTTTCCTTCCCCAGGGGATCTTCCTAATGGAGAGATAGAACCCACATCTCCTGGTTGGCAGACAGATGCTTTACTACTGACCCACATGAGATGCTCTGAACTTGGATATATTTATCTAAGAAAAAGCATTTCAAATAAGTGTTGAGAAAGATTGATGTTTACAGGCCAACAAAGTCTACAGGAAGCAGACTTTATTTATCTCATAACATTTACCAAAGCAGTGTCCAGAGAGGGTGAAGAGACATTTGAATATAACATCTTCCTTGAAAATGTTTCACAAATACTGATTTTAAAAAGAATGATTAACAATCTTCTTTTTAAAATTGAAATATAGTTGATTTACATCATTGTGTTGATTTCTGCTGTACAACAGTTATAAATTTATACATTCTTTTTAATATTCTTATCCATTATGGTTTACCATAGGACATTGAATACAGTTCTCTGTGGTTGTACAATAGGAACTTGTTTTTATCCATTCTATATATAATAGCTTACATCTAGTAACCCCGACCTCCCACTCCATTGCTCCCCCAACTCCCTCCCCCTTGATAATCATGTCTCTTCTCTGTGTCTGTGAGTCTGTTTCTGTCTCACAGATAGGTTCGTTTGTGTCATATTTTAGAGTCTACATATAAATGATAAGATGCGGCATTCATCTTTGTCTCTCTGACCCACTTAGTATGAGAATCTCTAATTGCATCCATGCTGCTGCACCTGGCGTTATTTCATTCTTTCTATGGCTGAATAATACTCCACTGTGTATATGCACCACATCTTCTTAACCCATTCACTTGTCAACGGACATTTAGGTTGTTTCCATGCCTTGGTTGTTGTGAATAGTGCCCCTATGAACATAGGGGTACATGTATCTTTTTTAATTAGAGATTTGTCTGCATATATGCCCAGGAGTGGGATTGTTGATTATATGATGGTTCTATTCTTAGTTTTCTGAGGAACCTCCAAACTCTCTTTTTTTATGCTAAAAATTCATTTTTTACTTATCTGACATTCAGTTTAACTAGGCTTTCGGTATCTTTTTTTGGTGGTTTCTTTAAAATATAAATTTATTTATTTTAATTGGAGGTTAATTACTTTACCGTCTTGTATTGGTTTTGTCGTACGTCCGTACTCTTTCATAGTGACTGCACCGGCTTACACTCCCACCAGCAGCGTAACGTGGTTCCCTGTTCTTCACACCCTCTTTAACATTTGTTGTAGTTTTTCATGATGGCCGTTCTGCCTGGTGTGGGATGGTGCTTCATTGTAGCTTTTAACAAGCTTCTTTGTTATGGGACTTCTCCAGGTGCTTCATCATGCATTTTCAAGAGGGAGAAGTAGCACTTTGTATCCCACACACTTATTTGACCACTGAATGTTTTTCTCCTCACACATATGAAATCCCTCAGCAATCAAGCAGCAACCGGGGACTAATTTCATCCTCCAGAACAGTTAGCGGTCCTGGAAAACTGCCGTGCAGAGCAGACTGGTCTGCTGCTGCTGCTGCTGCTGCTGCTGCTAAGTCGCTTCAGTCGTGTCCGACCCTGTGCGACCCCGTAGACGGCAGCCCACCAGGCTCCCCCGTCCCTGGGATTCTCCAGGCAAGAACACCACAGTGAGTTGCCATTTCCTTCTCCAATGCATGAAAGTGAAAAGTGAAAGGGAAGTCGCTCAGGCGTGTCCAACTCTTCGGGACCCCATGGACTGTAGCCTACCAGGCTCCTCCGTCCATGGTATTTTCCAGGCAAGAGTACTGGAGTGGGGTGCCATCTCCTCCAACAGACTGGTCTAGAGACCATGAAATGCTGACTTTCAAATCATGGACGGATCTAGGTGCAAATTATCTCAGAGCTAAAATACACAGTTAAGAGGACTAAGATACAACAGTGTGTTAGGCATGTAGCACCTGTTTAGATGTCCCTGAGTTCACAATTAAACAAATATGTATATATATATATATAAAAAACATTAAAATATGTAAATATGCAAAAGTACTGAAACAAGAAAAAATTTGGAATAAAATCATGTTGCTGAAATTGCTTCCTATGCAAAACATAAGAATGCCATGTTCAACATTTATTTGATGTACAAAAAAATCTAAGTGATGATGAAGCAAGAAGCAAGGAGTCATGAGAGGGCAATGTTCTGAGATGGAATGGAACAAAGAAATGAAGCTGGCAACAAAATAGGCAAAGCAACAAATAACTTTTAAAAGTAACAACAGAGTGAAAAATAATTGCATCAGGAAAACCCCAAATTGTCATCATTAGAGAAAACCAAATCAGTAAAATGAGGGCAAACTCAGAAGGTTCTCCCAGTGTTGGAAGAAATGGATAATAAGAATACAATCCAAATGAATTGGCCTAGCTTCCAAAGTTCATTACCAGCTGGCCTTTGCCTGACTCTTCATTTTACCACCATCTCAACCTCTTTACTTACCACAGCCCACAGTTTAGCCTTAAATAATTACATACAACTCCCTGAATATGATGCTACTCTTTTATTACCCTAATTTAAAAGCATCAACTATGGAGTGAAATGCCATCTCAGATTTCAATTCTTCCAATGACTAACCTTATGATCCTGAAAAAATTACTTTACCTTTCTACATGTCAGGTACTCCAACTATAAAATAGGGCTCATTACTCAGCTTTTAATGTTTTTCTTCCCCTTTTCCAAAGAGCTAAATCCTACTCTCTCTAAATCTCAGTGTTTACTGTCATTCCCTGGTCTTCTGGTCTATGTTAGACATCTTAAAAATATTCAGTTTTTTAAAGACAAGGTCTGTGTCTTTATTATTTTATCTTCTAGCATCTAGAAGTGAAAGTGTTAGTCGCTCAGTCATGTCCAACTCTTGCAACTCCCATGAACTAGAGCCTGTCAGGTTCCTCTCTCCATGGAATTCTCCAGGAAAGAGTACTGGAGTGGGTTGCCATTTCCTTCTCCAGGGGATCTTTCTGACCCAGGAATCAAACCTTGTCTCCTGCATTGTAGGCAGATTCTTTATCATCTGACTCATCAGGGAAGCATCTAGAAGAGTATACATTAAAAAACCCTAATAAGTATCTATTGGAAGTGCAAATAAGTGAGTAAATTAAGAGGTTAATGATAAAAGCTGAACCTAGATAGCATATTGAAAAGCAGAGACATTACTTTGCCAACAAAGGTCCATCTAGTCAAGGCTTTGGTTTTTCCAGTGGTCATGTATGGATGCGAGAGTTGGACTATGAAGAAAGCTGAGTGCCAAAGAACTGATGCTTTTGAACTGTGGTCTTGGAGAAGACTCTTGAGAGTCCCTTGGACTGCAAGGAGATCCAACCAGTCCATTCTAAAGGAGATCAGTCCTGGATGTTCTTTGGAAGGAATGATGCTAAAACTGAAACTCCAGTACTTTGGCCACCTCATGTGAAGAGTTGACTCATTGGAAAAGACTCTGATGCTGGGAGGGGTTGGGGGCAGGAGGAAAAGCGGACGACAGAGGATGAGATGGCTGGATGGCATCACCAACTCAATGGACATGAGTTTGAGTGAACTTCAGGAGATGGTGATGGACAGGGAGGACTGGCATGCTGCGATTCATGGGGTCGCAAAGAGTCAGACACAACTGTGCGACTGAATTGAACTGAACTGAATTGAACTGAATGCTAAATTTCAATCAAAACAATAAAGTCTAGCTTAAGATGGTAAGAATTACTAGGTAAATAGAAATTTATGAAGAGAAGATATTGGATGCCATGTATGAGCTTATTTTTAATCAGAAGCTAACGGTCTCAGGTTTGTTCAGTAATTTCTTGGTTTGGGTAGAAACTCTACTAGAAATCCTCTGTATTCTAGTCCAACTCTTAAATTTTAGGAGACTCTGGTTTTTAACAGATATAATTTTATGGAGGAAGTGAAATTTGAAGTGAGCTATAAAGAATGGGTTGCATTTCACTAGCAAAAAGGGAACGGGGATCCAGATTAGGGAAGAACATGTACCAAAGCATGAATGTTTCAGTTGGCTTACAGTGAAACGGAAATGAATCACTAAAGTTAGATGTAAGAAATAATGAACATCCCCTAAGCTGCTAACAGAATTCACTACTGTTTGTTTTTTTATCATGTTCTATTTTGAAAACCCAGAGAAGAATCATAGTGTGAGAGTTAAATTCATATTCTCCGAAGCTAGTTGGCCTGCTTTCTGATTCCACTTCTGACTCTTAGCACTTTGGGCAAAGTTGTAAGACTCTCAGTGCCTCAATTTACTCATCGATAAAAAGAGTACAACAAAACCACTGCCCTCATGAAGAGGTTCTAATGGTTAAATAATACATGCAAGTCACTTAGAACAATGACTACCACATTTAAATGCTCAATATTGTTACGTAAGAGCACAAGACTTCCTCATGAAGATTAGGTATATATCGTTCAACCTTTAGCATAGTTAAACTAAGTCTTTTCTAACTTGGAATTATAGTGACTCACTACCACTTTAAGACAGTTTCCAGTACTAGCAATACTATCTTATTTAGGGTAACATGGGGCTTCATGCCATAAAAGTCAAAGGAAGACTAATTCCTGTGAGAATACCCCATGTTTATTGATGGTATTCAAAATTCCCCAATACAGATACATTAGAATGAGATTATGCTAACCAATGGGTTATTCTTGAAAAAATCCCTAGAAAAAATGAGAAGGAAGGGAGAAAGAGTGGGAGGAAAGGGGGAAAAGGTGGAAAGGAAAAAGAAAATAAACAGGAAACAGGGTTTAGACTTTGTTCCTATTCAACCTGGAAAAGGGCTTCCCTGATAGCTCAGTTGGTAAAGACTCCGCCTGCAATATAGGAGAGCCCGGTTCGATTCCTGGGTTGGGAAGATTTGCTAGAGAAGGGATAAGCTACCCACTCTGGTATTCTGGCCTAGAGAACTATATAGTCCATGGGGTTGCAAAGAGTTGGACATGACTACGCGACTTTCACTTCACTAACCTGGAAAAAATTACAGTAGAAACTGTGTAAAAACCCTAAAAACTTCTTTCTAAATCACAGTACACATGAGCCATTGGTACTGTTTGTTGTCCTGGATCGGATTTATTCAGAGTTACTGAAATATTAATCTGATCTGTGATTTGGAAAATGTTTCTCAATAAAAATATTCAAAAGCCTGAGTGCTTCTCAGCTCTCAGATGAGTTAAGATTTAACTCTGACATGAATTGAACCTCTCTCTGGGGATGCTTCTCTTTACGGGGGCTGAGATCACAGAGTTCATCCTTCCGGCACTAGCAGCTCTTTGATTTTTGTCAGGAAGGCCTGCCACCAGAGCGCAATGCATAGCAACCTGAGGGTATGTCTCCCCAGTTTCCTAATGAAAAGCTAGCCTGGAGAGTGGGGGTAGGTTGGAGGGTAAATTTCAAAGAGGGGAAAGGTCAATTCTTGGTCAAAGTATGAAGAGCTTATGGAAGAAAGAAAACTTCGAAAATAAAGCATTAACATAAATTACTGAGCACAGGCTTTCAAGTACTATAGAAAGAGATGAACCAATGCTACTACGATAAAGGGTCCCCTTTTTAAAGGATGTGTCCATCTTTGTCCTCTTCTTATTGCTTCAGAAAATTATCAGAAATGTCGGTAGATGATTCTATTTGAGCTTCTTAAAGAAAACTTTACAGGCATTGACACTTAAAGAGATTCCCGCCTCTTAAAATCAGAAAGGTGTTAAGGTCATGGGGTTAGCTTTCTGGGAAGAAAATAAAATCTAACTTTTTCAGAAGAGCCCTTACTAACTGAGGAGGAAATAGTTAAGCTAACATAACATAAAGTGCATCAGTTCAAAGATATGGGGACACAAGTCAGTGTCAATAATATGGTACATTTAATAATCCGTAAGTAAACTAAATAATTATTTCCCCAAAGTACAGATTGGGAGGGGAGAAGAGGGGCTGTTTTCTACAGGGTTTGAAGGAATAACATAACTAGCCAGTTTTCTACTACCAGAGTGATAGAAGGACAAAAATATTCCGAAGGATTCAGAAACAAAAACTCAGCAGAAAGATTATGGTGAATACTTCAGTTCATTGCAGGCAAGAAGTCAAACATAGTGGCTTTGGCCTTAGGACCCCTTTTGAAGACCCCCAAAGACCATCTTGTATATGGATTATATATTTTCAACATTTGCTCTTTTAAAAATTAAAACTGAAAAGTGTTTATATATTCATTTAAAAATAATAGCTATAAACTTGCTCTATATTAACATAAAGTGCATGTATTTTTACCAAAAATCTCTGTATTTTCCCAAACAAAAAAAAAATTATTGAGAAGAGTGACATTATCTTACACTTTTGCAAATCTCTTTTAATATCTGGCTTAATAAGACAGCTGAATTCTCTCTGCTTCTGTATTCCATCTGTTGTGATATCTTAATTTTAATTAAAAATATCAAGAAAATCTGGTCTCACACAGAAATGTAGTAGGAAAAGGAAGAAGCATTTTAACAGCCTTTTCAGATAAATCTGGGTACTCTTCTCTGATACTACACTAATATCTGACAAGTGATAGCGTCTCAAAGGTTACTTGCAATGTAGAATCTAAAACCACATCAGTGGCCTTTCCATACTCTGTTACGTTGAAATGCATTGATCAGGAGGGTATTTTGAATGGCTCTTTTATCTAGGCATGATTTGTAACATCATACATTTGTCATTTGGAAAAAATAATAGTGTGCTGGGTTATGTAGCTCTTCTATTGCAATCACATTCATTAATATCACCATTAATCTCAGAAAGAAAAAAAAAAAACACTTTAGAGATGCTGTCAAACTCACAGTAGTAGATAGGAGCTTTACAAAAACTTAATTTTTGCCTGAAAGCTTAAATTTTATTATTGGTGATAAACACTGTTTGTGATTTCCTTAAAGAGATTGTTTTTCTTCATTCATTATCAAGCAAATATTATCACCTACATTATCATAGTTTTTCTGTCAATCATTCTTTCAAATAGAAATAATGTTTCATGAAAACAAATGTGTCTAGTTCTACATAGTTCTCAAATGATCACTTAAGTTCTTTTGCCCGAGACAGTTACTGTGTTCCAGGGTACAACAGAAAGGCTTTATGCATGTTTCCTGCCTTGTCATACAGTATGAAAAAGATGTGCTCAAAGGTGAAGATTTAATACAGTAATAAGTTTTATTTTTCATCAAGAACACTCTCAGTAAAATTGTTAAAAAAAAAAAAAAAGAACTTTCAGTCCAGTTTGGTAATACTGACTGGATTCATGCTAAGGCACTTGCATTTTACCTACCACCTTTGATTTTTCATCATCCGTAAAAATGCCAGTATGAAGAAACAATGTCTTAGTGTTATCATAAAATATTTTCTTTTATTATAGAAGTTGCCAGTATGGAGCACTGTAATTCAACAACCACATACACCACAAAATGATCAGCAGCACAAGCCTAGCTGCCATCCATCACTTTGCTACTGATCCCCCTCACTCATCGCATCCAGCCCTAACCCACTTCCTCTCTGGCACCATTAATCTTGTGCCCTGTATCTCTGAGTTTGTTCTTCTCTGGTTGGGTTGTTTTTTTAGATTCCACATATGGGTAAAATCAGAAGGTATTTGTCATTCTCTGCTGACTTGTTTCACACAGCATAACCTTTAGGGTTGATGCATGTTGTTCCAAATGAAGGGTTTCATTTTGTGTGTGTGTGTGACTTAGCAGTATTTGTGTGTGTGTGTATATCGGTGGACACTTAAGTTGTTTCCATATTTTGGGTGTTACCTCATAAACCACCAAAAATATGTTGTGGACTCTCAAGGGTCCTCAAGTCATACTTTGAAAACTAATAAAAATAGAGAAAAGTTGGCTAAAGCTCAAAGAATAGCAAGTATTATGAGATACTATAGTAAGACCAGAGGAAAAAGCTTCTGACTTTTTGCCTTTTATACTGATCAATGAGGGAGAGAATTTGGGGGACGATAGGTGCTCCTCATATCCTGAAAGAAGGCAAACATGTGCAGTCATCTTATTAAAAAAATCTGTATCTTGAGTGGAAAGAAGGAGAACTAGCTACAACTGATTGAATATAACTGTATCCACAAGGCCTTGGAAGAATTTCAGCCCAAATTAGAATAGGAGATCTCTGAACTCTAGGGAAGAATGTCTTAAAAAAAAAAAAAAAATTCTAAGCAACAGACAAAATGAGGAATAAGCTAAAAATGGTTAACATTTTCCTTGTCTCAACAAGAAAAGAAGGATGGTTCCAGGTCTAAAAGAAAAATAAAAACTATACAAGAAAGTCTGATCCAAATAAGATCCAAACAAAGTATGATATGATTTGAGCAATGGATGGAAGGAAAGAAGAGAAAATCTATTTATTGATGCCTGGAAATTTCTCTTTTGAGTTAATAAGAGATTTTGACTTTGGATTTGTAGAGGAGAAAGTATCTGCACATCTTATAATAATATAAATACTATTTACTCTTTATATATGTATATAACTATACACAATTTTTAGGTTAATTATATACATATTTCAGTTAAATATACATGTTATTTACATACATGTAATTACATATGTATGTGCTCAGTCAGTCATGTCTGACTCTTTGCAACCCCATGGACAGTAGCCATGTAGCTTCAATACTGAACCAGATTGCAAGTTCCTACTCCAGGGAATCTTCCCGACCCAGAGATGGAACCCACATCTCTTGCATCTCCTGCTTTGGCAGGCAGGTTCTTTACCACTAGTGTCACCTATATAACCAAAAGACAAAATAAAGATTTCAATATGGTTGCAGAACAATGTGTTAATGTCTATATTATAGATGGTGGGCAGAAAAGATGTAGAGGGAATGGGAATCCCTGAGAATCTCCTCAGTAATGAAGAGTCAGGAATGCAATTTACAATTAACAGAAAAAGAAATACAGGGAAACTTTAAGTATTAAATATTCTTTAGCATTATAAAGTTAAGAGATTTAGAAAATCATACAACTATCATAAATTGGGAAAAGTGGGAGAGGTAGGTCTTGTGAATGAGCTAAATTTTCTTCAATAGTGCTGACTCAAGAGATAATGTTTAATTATGATAAATCCAAAAATGTGAATACAAATTATATTATTTGTGCTGGTAGTTTAGTCGCTAAGTTGTATCCATCTCTGTCACCCGTGGACTGTAGCCCACCAGGCTCCTCTGTTCATGGAATTTCCCAGGCAAGAAGACTGGAGTGGGTTGCCATTTCCATCTCCAGGGGATCTTCCTGACCCAGGGATCAAACCTGTATCTCCTGCATTGAAGGTGTTCTCCTGCATTGCAGGCAGATTGTCTACCACTGAGCCAGCAGGGAAGCCCAAATTCTATAATTTAGATGGCCTTAATATTAAAAATATTTGACAGCTATTAATATTGTGGCATAGGCACGTGATGATCAGACCAGACGTCTATATGTTTAGAGTGAAAACTGCCTGGGACACACTGGGTCTGTATCAGTTCTTTTTAAAACAGAATTGGGGGACTTCCTTGGTGGTCCAGTGGTTAAAACTCTGAGCTGCAATGCAGGGGATAGCGGTACAAACCCTATTCAAGGGACTAAGATGCTGCATGCCAGAGATATGGCCAAAAATAAATCATTCTTTTAAAAAAGAAGGCTGAATTACATTTGAAAAAACAAACAAATCAACAGAATTAGGAAGATAACAACTATAAGAAATAAAGACAGGAGCAGGCCAAAAAGTAGTCAGGGCTAAGGGAGGAAACTATTGCTTTTTATTAAAAGCTTTCTCTGCTATTTTAATTTTTACTGTATGCATGTATTACTTTGATGAGAAATAATATTAATGTATAAAAAGGATTTTTCATCCTATTAGTTGTTAAAACTCTTTAAATATTGTGCCATCATTCTCCTTAACATCTGTAAGCAATTGATGTTCAGTAGAAATAAATTTCATAAAATATCTCCTTAGTAAACATTTCCTTGGTTTAGTAGCAGGCTTTTTAATGTATCCTCATATATATTCTCAAGCATATATAATGGAATTACTTCAAATTTTAATTTAAAAGATAATTCATACTTTTATTTCTTTCTCATGATGACAGGGAAGCAAAGGAAAGTGTCCTAAAACATATAGCTTGTCTCTAGGGCACATTCCTTTAAAAGTTATCAATGCTTTTAAATGGTAGGAGAACCTCCTTACCAAAATTAAAGATGATGTTGGGGATTTTATTTTACTTTTAATGAATAGGCTCCAATGACCCATAACTTGTATCTCTATGGCACAATTAACTATCCTTACTGTTCTTTAGATCACCACAGAGAACAAGAGGCCTACAATAATTACTAGAAGATGTATTTTGAGGACATTGCTTTACTTGAATTTATGAGTAGCACAATTAGTCACAGATATTGTCGGCTACAAGAAATAAGTCCATGAAAAATAGTCTCCTAAGTAACATAGATGCCTATGCTAAGAATTATTTGCATGTTGGACTAATTCATTCTGAAGGTATATGAAGTCAGTAAAGGAAATTATGTAGTAAAAGTTATCAAAACATGAAACTTACTTGCCATTTTCATATGTTTCAAAACCTAGAATTTTGTAAAGTTTTGTGTACATTTATAGATGTGAAAAAAATGTTTATAATATTGGACAGTTGTTTGTTACAAGGTATAGAGGTATGGGAAGTGGACAAGTCAGGATACCAGAAAGTTCGGGTTCACTTGGAGGAGGGCCAGACACAAATTTAAAGTTACAGTCCATCTAACCAATACCTCCATCTTGAGTCAACTTCCTCAATGTGTTATATATCAGTGTCTTTGTATAGTAGTTTGGGTCTCCAGGGTCAAATAAAACAGCATTTCAGGTCACATGGCTCTATTCTTTTGTAAGTTTCAAACATTCAATTTACAGTTCCTTCTTTACTTATGCTTATTATTTAATTTTATAGATTTCATGCAATATAAATATAATGTTTATTACATAGTTTAGTCAGACCTATCAAAAAAGTGGAATTTCTACATGTAGGCACATAATATAACTATGAGAAATGGAAATGAAATCTTCCCTTTAGTGAGCATATTAAATTATTCAAATCGAATAGCTTTCCGTCTGTACACATATGTCTACAACAGCCTAATCAAAAGCAAAGATAGAAAGTTAATAATTCAAAGCTTTGGTTATCTTTAATCAAATAGGTGGACTTTTGAGGCTATAAAAGTCATATATATATAAATATGTAAAGTACATAAATATATAAAAAGTCTGAAAGAATATTGCTAGAGGCTTGTATTTATTTAAAGTACCAATTAAGTCTTGAGTCATTTGTTAAAACCATGAGTTCTAGCAAACATCTGTAGGAAGATATCAAAATTAGTCTTAGACTTAGTATAGGTTTATCAGCTGAAGCAACAAGTTTACATAAGTCATATTACTAAAGTATTTGTTTTTGTCCTATAGTTAAAGTATTTAGAAGCAGAGTTCTTAGGGTCTTAGGATATGACAAATGAAAGTGTATTAAAATCTGTTTTAAAGCACATTATTTCTACCTAAGAAAGCAAATTTAATGCACTAGGTTCTTCCCCATTCATTCAATTACTTATTCACCATTCATCTCATAAATATTTATTGAGCTCCCTGCTCCTACACTACTGTAGGGAAAGCAGAAGCATAAAGTATATGGCCATAATAGCATGCGATAAGTGCTCTAGGTTATTTACCAAGTTAGGCCATTCATGAGAACAAATAAGTTAATTACAAAAAGTCCCTCAATAATGTTACTTCCAAAGTAACTGGGTTTAAAAATAAAAAGTTGCCTACATTAGGCTTCATTATACTGTAAAAGAACTGGTGAATGAAAAACTCTAGAATTATTATATTTACATTAAGGAAAATTAGGCAAGATGCCTATCTTCTTAACTTCATATTCATTTAATGGATGTTCATTCTTCATCTTTTCTCTTCAGTTATATAAATACTTAAAAGGCATTATAACAGGTTCATTTTAATAAGAGAAAGGACAATCATATAGAAAATGGCTAAATTATTCCCAGTTTAGGGTTTCACTGTTTATTTATTTATTTATTTTTGCCTCGGGCTTTGGGGACATTAAGGCCATGTTATAAATCCTGGTCACTGCTTTTTCTAAAGAGCAAAAATGAGAGTTTATTAGCATCTCAGTGGTTGCCTCAATAATGACAAAACAGTTGCTCATTACTGCTCATTAGTTTCATATTAGATTCATTTGCAATAGCAATACATCTTCTATTCATACTCGATTGCAAAACACCCGATATGATTTGACACCTGCTGTACAATAGAATTCATTAGATAGTAATAACATAAATAGAAATTCAGGAGCTGGACTTCTATTTGCCTCTCTGATGACTCTGAACAGGAAAAGGCCTCTGAAATCATCTAGGCTAGAATAAGATAAACATGCACAGCAGATAATCAAGGTTTTCAAATACCAATTTTTTCTGTCTATAGCAATGTTCTATAATACAATGTAATATTTTTATGAGTGACATAATTTCCAAAATAATAAAGCATCCTACTATACAGATGAAGTGAAATGTTATTTTAAAAACCATTGAATAAAAAACAGCCTAAGATTTTTTTAAATCACAAGATAGACCAAATTTGTTCTCATATACTTCATATTTTTCATACATTTATGCTCTAATTCATGGGAAGGAATCAGGTTTCAAAATGTACCTAAACATTACTTCTGATATNCATAGAAGTTAAATAAGCAGGGTGACAATATCCAGCCTTGACGTACTCCTTTTCCTATTTGGAACCAGTCTGTTGTTCCATGTCCAGTTCTAACTGTTGCTTCTTGACCTGCATATAGGTCTGGTATTCCCATCTCTTTCAGAATTTTCCACAGTTTATTGTGATCCACACAGTCAAAGGCTTTGGCATAGTCAATAAAGCAGAAATAGATGTTTTTCTGGAACTCTCTTGCTACTCTTTTATTATTAATAAAACTCAATTTTTAAAAATCCCTGTATAAAACGTGGTTCAAGAATGAAGGAAGAAAGTGTATTCATGACCAGTTTATCATCAAGTGTGTCAAGGATTCTATGTGTTGTTTCCTAGCTACGTCCTTTCAGCAACTAAGGCCAAAATCCAGCTATGTTCTTATGTGTGCATGTGGATCATTTTTCTTCATTTTCTTGTTATCTAGAACCCAATTTCAGTTGTATTAAAACTGGCTTAACATATGTTCAATTATACTTCAAAGACAAACTCATATGAAAGAGCTTAGATTTGTGGCTACCAAAGGTGGAGGGTACGGGTAGGTGAAACTGGATGAAAGCTGTCAAAAGGAATAAACTGCTAAGTGTAAGATAGATAAATCCTAGGGATGTAGTGTACAACATGATAAATATAATTAATACTACTATAGGATATATATGAAAATTGTTAAGAGACGAAATCCTAGGAGTTCTCATTAGCAGAAGGACTTTTTTTTCTTATTTCTTTAATGCTAAGTCTATGCAAGATGATGGATATTCACCAAACTTATTATGATCATCATTTCATGATGTATGGAAGTCAAATCACCTTACACTCACACAGAGCTGTCAATTTTATCTCAATAAAACGAGAAGAAAAAACATGTTCAAGTAAAGAACAGTGAACAGTTGCACAGTGCCTGCAGCTGATACTGTGCTAAGAATTTTAAATGAATTAAAGTTCATTTGATCCTTACAGCAACAGTTTGAGGTAGGTGCTACCATCCTTCCCATTTATAGATGAAGAAAGGGAGGAAAAGGATGAGAAAGCTGAAGCAACATTTACTTACACTGCTTTGTTTGCTTCACTGTTTTAGGCAGAAGGGGAGCAAGATATGATGCCTCTCAGCTTTTATCTATGCCCCAAAGGACAAGTTCAAGAATCCAAGGTTAAGGAGAAAGCATAAGACAAGACTTGAAGCCATAAACGTACAGGAGGTTGGGAGAAGGTGCTGTTGCAATAATGCTGGTGTGTAGACTCAACACAGAGAGGTGAGGAGGAAAGAGGAGGGGAAGGAAGGGCAGTCCTGACTCTGTGACTTGGGAACCGGTGGTCAGTAACACCCCTTGCCTTCTGGAAGCATGTTCCAAATTTCACTCAAGAACTACTCTTCCAATTTTTGTAACATATGTGCACCATTTCCACTATTTTTAATTTAATATAGGAAATAACCTTCTTTAAAAAAATACATTTATTAAAAAATTCGTATCGTTACTGTGAATGTAAGACAAGTGTTACTTGCCAAAGAGAGAAGACAACTATAAAAATAAAGAGGACTATGATGAACATTGGGGTACACGTGTCTTTTTCAATTCTGGTTTCCTTGGTGTGTATTCCCAGCAGTGGGATTGCTGGGTCATATGGCAGTTCTATTTCCAGTTTTTTAAGGAGTTTCCACATTGTTCTCCATAGTGGCTGTAGTAGTTTGCATTCCTACCAACAGTGTAAGAGGGTTCTCTTTTCTCTGCACTCTCTACAGCATTTTTTGTTTGTAGACTTTTTGATAGCAGCCATTCTGACCGGCATGAAAAAGACACGTGTACCCCAATGTTCATCATAGCACTGTTTACAATAGCTGGGACATGAAAGCAACCTAGATGTAAATTGGCAGACAAATGGATAAGAAAGCTGTGGTACAGATACACAATGGACTATTACTTGGCTATTAAAAAGAATGCATTTGAATCAGTTCTAATGAGGTGGATGAAATGCATATATATGGAATTTAGGAAGATGGTAATGATAACTCTGTATGTGAGACAGCAAAAGAGACACAGATGTAAAGAACAGACTTTTGGACCCTGTGGGAGAAGGTGAGGGTGGGATGATTTGAGAGAATAGCACTGAAACATGTATATTACCATATGTGAAATAGATCACACTGGTCCAGGTTCGATGCATGAGACAGGGTGCTCAGGGCTGGTGCACAGGGATGATCCTGAGGGATGGGATGGGGAGAGAGGTGGGAGGGGGCTTCAGGGTGGGGGACACATGTACACCCGTGGCTGACTCATGTCAATGTATGGCAGAAACCACCACAATATTGTAAAGTAATTAGTCTCCAATTAAAACAAATTAATTAAAAAAAAATAAAGAGGACTTCCCTGGTAGTCCAGAGGTTAAGAATCCTGCCAACAGAGGATACTGTATTGGGACTGGGGACTGGGGTTTGACCTCTGGTCTGAGAAGACCCCACGTGCCTCAGGGCCACTAGGCCTGTGCACCAGAACTGCTGAAGCCCTTACGCCCTACAGCTTGTGCTCTGCAACAAAAGAAGCCACTTACAGAGAAGCCCTCTCATCACAGCTGGAGTAGCCCCCACTTGCCAAAACTAGAGAGAGCCGACACACAGCAACGAAGACCCGGCACAGCCAAAAACGAATTTGAAAACTTTTAAGTAGATTATTTAAATTAAAGAATACTCATTCTTCTTAACTTATGTACCACAGCGAAACTCAAAATCACACTTGGGGAAACACTGAAGTGGCAATGATGAATCACAGACCAGTGGTCTCAGCTATCAAATTTGGCTCCTACTTTCTCTTTTACATATTTGTACATATTTTTCTCAATGGATCTTTAGCTAGCTCTACATAAAAGCAAAAGAGACACAGATGTATAGAACAGTCTTTTGGACTCTGTGAGAGAGGGAGAGGGTGGGATGATTAGGGAGAATGGCATTGAAAATAATACATTTTAAATAACCCCCTTTGGGTATGCTTAGTCACTCAGTTGTGTCCAACTCTTTGTGGCCCCATGGACTGTAACTCACCAGGCTCCTCTGCTCATGGAATTTTTCAGGCAAAAATACTGGAGTAGGGTGCCATTCGCTCCTCCAGGGGACCTTCCCAACCCAGGGATCGAACCTGAATCTTCTGCATTGGCAGGCAGATTCTTTACCACTGAGTCGTCTGGGAAGCTGCTTTGGGGGCTGGTATTTCTAAAAGCCCCTTGGTGGCTGGTGTCACATGGTTGAGAGCCACTGTACCCAATCTTACCACCTTAACGGCACTTGATATTATTTGGAGTGATGATAGTTACTTATTTGTTGATGTGTTTGTTGTCTCATCTCCTCACCAAGACATAAATTCACTGAGGGTGAGAAATTTATTGATCTTATTCAGTGCTGTTTACCCCACACCTGGAATAGTGCCTGGTACTTAGTAGGGCCTCAGGAGATATTTCCTGAATGAATAACCTCAGACAATCAGCCTAATATCCTGGAGTTCTGTATCAGCAACTGAAGACCATGAATAATTCAGAATCTCCTGGAGTGAGACGTACAGGCCTTAACTCTTTCCTGCTGGGCTTCTGGCTCTATCTTTAACTTTGTGGAGGGATAAAGATTCAGATTTATTTCAAAGTAAATGGCTGGAAAATAAAATGAGAAGAGAACAGTGACAAAGTGGCAGTATTCAATATCCATTAAGTGGACATTGCTCCTTGCAAAAAGGCAACATCTGTGGTAAACTGCTGCTGCTGCTGCTAAGTCACTTCAGTCGTGTCCGACTCTGTGTGACTCCATAGACGGCAGCCCACCAGGCTCCCCCATCCCTGGGACTCTCCAGGCAAGAATACTGGAATGGGTTGCCATTTCCTTCTCCAATGCATGAAAGAGAAAAGTGAAAGTGAAGTCACTCAGTCTGTCTGACTGTTAGCGACCCCATGGACTGCAGCCCACCAGGCTACTCTGTCCATGGGATTTTCCAGGCAAGAGTACTGGGGTGGGGTGCCATTGCCTTCCCCAGTGGTAAACTACCCCTGCGTTTTATAGGTCAAAACTCAGATTTTTTGCGTCTCATCCCTGGAGCTTCAGAGATAGGACCTGAGAACTTCCATTTCAAGTAAGTTCCCCGGTGATGCTGCTGCTGCTGGCCGGGGGACCACACTTTTAGAACCACTGGTATGAACTGTAAGACACTATTCATGTGTCAACTGTCACCATCATTCACTCTCTGCTTCACTGCCATCCCCTTTACAGTCAGCCTTGACTGGGACTTATCTTTGAACATAAACCACCATCCCCTGTGGGAGGAATTCCTTTCACACTTGTGGGTCAACCTACCTGCTGCACAGTAAGGAAGCCATAAAGGAGAGGTTGGCTGTTCTTTACTATCAACCACAAAGCGGTGGTTTACTACAATGAAACAAAAGCCAAGGAGACCACATGGCACAAAGACACATTATATATGAGGTTTCAGGGGCAGTCACAACTGCCTAGTGTGGTTTGGTGGTTATTTAATGGTTGCTGAGAACCGCAAAGTCCTAAATCGAAGTGGAACATGTTTCCAGCCTCCACTTTGGGGGCGATGAGCCCAGCACAGACTGCTGTGCTGTGTTGCGGACTTTTCAGTTCAGTTCAGTTCAGTCGCTCAGTTGTGTTCGACTCTTTGCAATCCCATGAATCGTAGCACACCATGCCTCCCTGTCCATCACCAACCCCTGGAGTTCACCCAGACCTACATCCATTGAGTCAGTGATGCCATCCAGCCGTCTCATCCTCTGTCGTCCCCTTCTCCTCCTACCCGCAATCCCTCCCAGCACCAGAGTCTTCTCCAATGAGTCAACTCTTTGCATGAGGTGGCCAAAGTACTAGAGTTTCAGCTTTAGCATCATTCCTTCCAAAGAACACCCAGGGCTGATCTCTTTCAGAATGGACTGGTTGGATCTCCTTGCAGTCCAAGGGACTCTCAAGAGTCTTCTCCAACACCACAGTTCAAAAGCATCAATTCTTCATCGCTCAGCCTTCTTCACAGTCCAAGTCTCACATCCATACATCACTACTGGAAAAACTATTGCCTTGACTAGACGAACATTTCTTGGCAAAGTAATGTCTCTGCTTTTGAATATGCTGTCTAGATTGGTCATTACTTTCCTCCAAGGAGCAAGTGTCTTTTAATTTCATGGCTGCATTCACCATCTGAAGTGATTTTGGAGCCCCCCAAAAATAAAGTCTGCCACTGTTTCCCTGGTGGCTCAGAGGTTAAAGCATCTGCCTGGAATGCTGGAGATGTGGGTTCAATCCCTGGGTAGGGAAGATCCCCTGGAGAAGGAAATGGCTACCCACTCCAGTAATCTCGCCTGGGAAATCCCATGGACGGAGGAGCCTGGTAGGCTGCAGTCCATGGGGTCGCTGAGAGTTGGACACGACTCAGTGACTTCACTTTCACTTTTCACTTTCATGCATTGGAGAAGGA